>JAODAL010029089.1:0-52205 GCA_025379985.1 Phyllomedusa bahiana | reverse complement strand
GCTGTCCTAGCCAAAAATACATGCTGCGGGCCATCTGCACAAGTGACTCCGGGGGGCTCCCTGCCTCCATCTCCACTGTATACTGCCATGGTGCTTGCGGGTCATCTGCCTCGTCTAACTCATCTCCATCTACCTCCACCAGCTGCTCCTGCTCCTCCTCTCTTGTCACCTGGGTAGAAAATCCACTCATTTCACCAGACAATGCTTCTGCTACAATGTCTCCTCCTCCTCCTCCATTTCAGTCTCCACCGGACTCATGTGGCCGCGAGATGTAGTCGCACGTCTCCAGTCCCCTGCCCAGACAGATTTTTCAGCATCTGTTCCAGGACATGAAGCAGTGGAATGACGTTATTCATCCCGTAGTCCTGGCGACTGACAAATAACGTGGCCTCCTCGAATGGCCTCAACAAACGGCAGGTGTCACGCATGAGCTGCCACTGGCTGACATCATGTCCGCCTGGATCATCAAAAAATCATTAATGGCCTTTCTCTGTTCATACAGTCGGTACAACATGTGCAGGCTGGAATTCCAACGGGTGGAAACATCGCATATCAGAGTGTGTTGGGGAGGCCGATCTGCCACTGCAACTCGAGGAGGGTGTTCCTGCTTGTAGGAATGGATGAAGTGCATGCACAGTTTCCTGGCCATTTTCAGAATATTCTGAAGATCGTGGAAGACTTCAGGAACCTTTTCACAACCCGAATGCACACGTGCGCCATGCAGGGCGCATGGACCATCCCTCCTCGGTGCAACGCGGTCACCATGTTACTCCCATTGTCCGTCACCATGGTTCCGATTTGCAGTTGGCGCGGAGAAAGCCACACATCGATTTCTTGCTGCATGACGCGGAGCAGTTCCTCCCCTGTGTGACTTCGTTCGCCGAGGCAAGCCAGGTGTAGAACTGCGTGACACCGCTGTGCCCTTCACATGTGGTATGATGGAGCAGTACTTGTGGAGGCTGAGATGGTGGTGGTGGTGGAGGAGGAGGAGGCGGACATTGGCGCAGTAGCCATAGTTTGACAACGTGGAGGAGAAAGTGCCTGGGCAGGAAGCACATTCACCCAGTGGGCCGTAAAGGACATGTACTGGCCCTGACCGTAGTTACAGCTCCAGACGTCCGTGCTGTCGTGCACCTTGAACAAACCGATACGCTCAAGTACTGGCCCACCGTCTGTTCTACATATTTATGAAGTGTTGGTACTGCCTTTTTGGAAAAGAAATTATGGCTTGGAACTCTCCATCTCGGCTCGGCACAAGCCATTAGTTCTCTGAATGGTGCAGAGTCCATCATTTGGAAAGGGAGGGACTGCAGCACCAACATCTTGGACAGGAGCACGGTCAGCTTCTGCACCTTAGGATGGTTGGACGCATACTGTTGTCTCTTGCAATCGCCTCGCTGAACGACTGCTGGCGCCATGAGTAGCGAGGAGCAGGAGCATCTGGACCGGGAGATGATGTCAAAGAGAAACAGCTCCCTTCTGCAGAGGTGGTGGAGTCTTTACTGGCTGAAATGGCATGAGTGCCACTGGGCGCTGCGGCTGCTGCTGTTGCTGCAGCGGCAGGATGGACCACCACATCTGAGCCACGTTTCTCCCAGGCCACCGGATGGTGACGCTGCATGTGTTGACGCAGGGCCGTGGTGCCAACTTAGCTCCCTGGCCACGCTTCACTTTCTGCCTACAGATTCTACATATACCCATATTCGGCTCCTCCGGTGATCTTAGCAAAGAACTTCACACTCGCCGAGTATCGATTTCGCCAAAATTTCTGCTCCGCACTGAAGTGACTACTGCCACCGACTGCCCGTTGAGCCCTTGCCGCTACTTTCTGATGACATGCGAAGCGAATTTTTTACCCCGTGGCCGCTTAGCACCGACTCACACTTTTGGATTATCCTGCATGACCCTTCAAACGGCCACACACCCACCTGCTTGCTGCGCCGCTGCCTGACGCGCAAGCTGACGCCCTCTCTCCTGACGATGATGAAGCCCTTGCCTCACCCGGCTCCCAAGTGCGGTCGGCTACATCATCATCTATTTGTGTTTCATCGTCACTGCTGTCCTCATCACCGGTCTTAGTATGAGGAGGCTGACCCCTCACAACATGACCTCCCATGCCAATCTCAACATCTATACTTTGCTGCCTACTGCAAGAAGCAGGGTATATTGGCCCCATTTCTTCGCGGCCAAGTAGCTGCTGACTGCCCTCCTCAAATTGTTCATCCTCGCTATATAGTGGCGCTGAGCCCAGACCACATAGTAGATCTCTGGCTGAGGGAACCGGATGGGACAGAGGCGGCTGAGGACAGGTGAGGCCGCTGACCCGCTCCCGGGCCATGCCAACTAAGGGTTGTGTCTGACGTTCCAACTGACTCTTGGCTGGGGTTGTCAGATGTCATCTGGGAGGAAGTGGATGACCTAGTAAACCAGTCAAGAACCATTGGGTTGCTGAACAACACACGGCCGCTAGATGACAGCGGCAGTTGTGGCCTCACCGAGTGACCCCTGCTGCGACGTCCCATTGCTGTGCTGCGACCTGGGCCTGGAATGTTTGTGCCTCTGCCACTAGCAGTGAAGAGCCTCCCACCTCTCTGTCTGACATACTGTTTGTTCTAAAATGTACAGACACTGTTTGATGAAGATATCTGTATATGATAAATACACACCCTGTGTTTGACTCCAAATGAACCCGGTAACAAGCTTGGGTAACCCTTGGATATAAAATTGCACTCCACAAATGGGGGGGAAAAAATTGACTTGTAGTGCCCTTTTTAAAAACTCTTTATTTACTGAATGTTAAAGCACAAAAAAAGGCTTTAATTAACCCTTCGAAGAATTTTGCCCCGAATTTTTTCTGTGGCGTGAAAAAGAAAGTTTCCTTTTTTCTGAACAACTGCAGAAAATACTTTGTTAACCCCCGGGTTAAATTGCGCCAAAAAATGAGCAAACCACAAACTACTCTTTGTACGTATTACAATGGGTGTTTTTTTACCACACAACAAGGAAAAAAATTTTAATTAACCTTTGCTTGTGAATTATCACAGGAAAAATGAATTTTTTGGGGGTGAAAAAGGGTTTTTTTTTATTCACCACAGCAGCAAAACAACGCTTAATTTCCCCTGGGTGTAAATTGCGGCAAAAAGTTTAGCAACCACAAACTACTACTTAGAGTGTGTTACAATTTGGGGTTTTTTTTTACCACACAAACCCCAAAAGAAAAAATTATAATTTAAACCTTCGCTTGTGAATTTATGTACAGAAAAAGTATTTTTTGGCAGGAAAGACTGTTTTTTTAGTCACCCCACAGCAAAACCAACGCTTAAAATTTAAACCCCCGGGTGTAAATTGCCCAAACAATTGACAACCACAAAATACTAGCTTTTTAGGGTTAAATGGCGTGTTTTTTACGCTACACAACAAGAGAAAAAATTTTTTAAATTTCCTCCTTTGGAATTAGCTACAGGGGAAAAAAGTATTTTTTTTGGGGTGAAAGACGGTTTTATTTAGTCAACACAGCAGCAAAACAACGCTTAAAACCCCCGGAAAAATTTCGCCAAACAAGTTTAGCAACCACAAACTACAGCTTTTTACGCTTACAATGGCTTTTTTTTACCTCACCCCCAAGAGAAAAAATTGTAATTAACCTTCCTTGTGAATTAGGCTACAGGAAAAATTTTTTTTTTGGGCGTAAAAGGGTTTTAAATTTTTAATAAAACCACAGCAGCAGAACAAGGGTTTAATTAACCCCGGTGAAAATTGCGCAAAAAATTTGGGACAGCCCAAAAATGAAGTGGTATTTGTATTGAAAAAAACGTGTTTTTTTAAAAATAAATACAACAGGAGCAGTTTAGACCCCCCCTTGGATATTCAATGTCTGTGAGCGATACATTAAAAGTATATCAGCGCACTTGACGCACACTGGACTTCAGACAATCCCCCAAAAAAAATCGAAATAGAATTTTTTAAGGGGCTCTCTGAACAACTGAACACCCCCCAAAAATCGCTGTATAAAAATCATTCTTCAGTAAGAGCTTTACAAGCACCTGCACCCCTTTCCCCTAACATACAGTGAGGGGGGTATGAGCTCCCACCGCGCCTGGCCCCAAATAAGTGGGGTGACGTCACAGAACCCACCGGTCTCTGTTTGGGCTTCATCTCTGCACATGTCAAGCAGGCTATGCCTTCTTTCCCCCCAGAGTTTTTTGCCCCTGTAAAGCCATGTGCTCGCACCATTTTATCATCAAAACAACTTCTTCACGGAATACCCCCCAAATTCGACTTCGTTCAGAGCCCGAAGTTTTTTCCCGAAATTCTAAACGAATTCCACTTCGTTAAATCAATCGCCCACCCTAACATAACCCCCCAAAAAAGGGCTTTTAAAACAAACCTTTTTCATTAAAATCAACTCACCAAAAGTATGAGCGATTACTTGACTACGTCTCGGTCATAGTTTATATCGGCAATTTTCAAACATTTTCCGTAGCGATAATAGATTATCGCCGAGAGCATTAAATCTATGGGAGGGAACAACACCTTCATTTTTACACCCCCAAAAAGGGCGAGAAGCGGAATTAAAATCCACAACAGTCAAAAGGTACGTGCTACTCTTAGGCAACATACTTAGGTTTTAAAAGCCACAAAAAAAATCACAGACCATTCACTACCCTGTTTGTACCACAGCATGACCCTTAAACCGCATGACCCACAAATTAAAAAGTCCCCAAAACAGTTGTTTTTAACCATCATTTTTACTTCAACGGACTTTTAATAACCCCGTCCTGGGCGCAATGAGCCCCAAACCGCAGACCCCAGATTAAAAAAAGCCGGAAAAAGGAGTCTTTCAACCACCATTTTACTTAAAATGACATTACTATACCTGTTCGTCCACAGTATGACCATTAAACTGTCTGCCCACAGATTTTAAAATGCCAGAAAAGGAGTCTTTAAACCACCATTTTAGTTCAACTGGACTTTACATAATCTGTCCTGGCCGCAGCATACCCCAAAACCGTGACCCCGGATTAAAAAAGTCCGAAAAAGGATCTTTCAACCACCCATTTTATTTTGAATGGCATTGACATGCCTGTCCGGATCGCAGTTGACCATTAAACCTGTCTGACCCACAGATTAAAAAGTGTGGGGAAAAAGGGTTTTTTTTCAAACCTTTTTTATTAACTGGACATTGATTTACCTGTCCGGGGTAACCAACTCTGTTCAATTTTTCCTGTACCCCCGTGTAAACATGGAATAAATTTTTATACTTTTTGTACATGAAATTTTTTTGTAATTTTAATTCTAGAAAAAAACATTTTTAAAATAGGGTGGAATCCCACCTGGTCTTTGTTTCTCTTTTTTTTAATTGTATTAAATGGGGCACTCATAATTCTGCTTTTTAAAAGACTTTCAAAAACAAGTCATTTTGCAATAGTGTCCATTCCATTCCGTTTTTGACGACCATCACCTTGAGCCCCCTTTTGACAATTGTGAAAACAAATTTCGTTAGAAACCACATTTTTTTAATTTGACCCGCAGTCTAGCGCATTTCACAGCAAAAAGCCCCCAAAAAAATTTAAAACATACCCCCGAGCCCCCTTTTGCAATTGTGAAGAACCAATGCTGTTAGAAAAACATTTTTTTTTAAAAGGACTTAGTATATGCTGATTTCACAGCCAAAAATGCCCCCAAAAAAACAAAACATGACCCCCTTGAGCCCTTTTGCAATTGTTTAAGAACAATGCCCGTTAGAAACCAATTTTTTTAATAGGACATGTATTTTTCTGCATTTTCCAACAAAATGCCCCCAAAAATTCAAAAACTGACCCTTGAGCCACTTGGAAAAATTGTGAAGAACAAATGCTGAAAGAAAAAAACATGTTTTGGGAAAAAGGACCTGAAAGTTTTGCTGTTTTTTAAAAGGAGCATGCCCCAAAAAAATTTATAAAAATGACTTCTCGCCACTTTTAAAAAATTGTGAGGGAGAAATGCAATTTAAAAAGGGCCAAACTTTTCTTTTCCAAAGGACCCAAAATTATACTGTATCTCACGAAACCATGCCCCCCAAAAACCTTTGACAATACAAAAAAATTTCTAAAGAGAAAAAGTAAATGGAATAGGGTTTTTTTCCCCATAAAAATTTGGGTTGCCCTTTTAAAAGGTTTTCCTCACAAAAAAACCCCAAAAAAATAAAACATTGGGGTTTGGGAACTGAAATAAAAATTAAAAGTAAAAAATTTGTTTCTTTTTTAAAAAAAAAAGTTTTCAAGAGGAAAACCAAAATTTTCTGTTTAAAAGAAGGAAAAGGGGAAGTAGCCGCCTCCCAAACTAAACCGGTTTTACCCCCCCAAAAAAAAAAATTGGGGGCCACAAAAATAAATCGGGAAAACCCATCCCTTTATTCATCTTAAATGAAAGCCCAAAACCAAAACCACATTTTTCCAATGGGGAAAAAAGCCGGATGGGGTTTTTCTTTAAAATAATCCCCCAAACCCTTGTCTGAAGGTCCGCTCAAAATTGAAGCTGGCTGCTGGGCCCACGGGGACAAAAACCTCTATGGCGAATGGGGCGAGGGGACGGCTGGGCCCTTTCCCATCCAATTTTGGATCCCAAAAAAAAGTCAAAAAAAAAAAAAAAAAATTTGGGTCCGGAACCCCAATCCCCAAAAACATCGGTGTTTGAATTCAGAATAGTCGTGCCCCAAATGATCTTAACCGGTCCCTGTGTGTTTAAAAAATGTGTCCCCAGCATTAAACTTTCGTTGTAAAGGTGTAAATAAAGAATTGCCAAAAAACAAACCACGTATTTTTTCTGACCACCCCCCAAACCCCGGGCTGTCTCCCGGTTTACTTGGAAACCTCTACGGCTTTTTCACGAACCGCTGCCCGTTGTTCCACCCCAGGAAATTTTTAACAAACGTAAGAACAGACGAAAACAAATCCCCCTCCAAAGTTGATAAAATCAAAAACCTTTCCCCCATTAAATCCTGCATTTTCCTCTCTTTTTTTGGGGTGGGTGGAAGGAAATTTCTAGAGTTTTGTTTTTTTTGAATGGGGGATCCAGGGGGGGGTCCCAAACCCCAGTTACATTTTTTCCATTTTTTTTTGGCCTTAAAGCGAGGAAACCATGAGGGGAAAGGCAAAATGGAGACCCAAAAGCACCATGTGAGAGGGATGCCTTTTTTTCCCAAAGCCCGGGGTTTCAAATGGGGGCACAAACCCAAACCCTGATCTTCCTAATTTTCCCCTCCAACCCCTCCGCCTCAAATTTCCGCGCCCAACCCAACTTTTCCCAAAAAGGCAGGGGCCCTCGGTAACGTTGGTGCCCCAAATACCTCCCCTCCTCCTCCGCCCCTTTCCACCCAGTTTCAAAAAACAGCCATGACTTGCCTCAAAAATGCAACCCCTGAAACCCTGATGCCCCCAACCTTGCACTACCCCCGGGCCCCCAAACCACCCCCCTTTAATGAAGACCGATAAAAAATTAAAGAAACTGTGGGGCCCCCTTGTGGGATTCGAAAAGGGAGAAAACCTCCTTTGCCCCGCATCTTTGTCCTTTTTCCCCCTCCTCCGTCGCTGGTGGGGACCTGATGTTTCAGAGTGCCCCAACATCGTTCCAAAACTAAGATCACTCCCAAATGCGCATTCGACAAGGCATTGTCCGCACTGACCTTTTTTGGGGCTTCTTAAAAACTGGCAAGGAGGGGCAAAACTTTTTAAACCTCCTCCCCCCTCGGGGGCTCAACCCCCCCGGGGGCCCCAAAAACCCGCTGCTTTCAGGCCATGGTCACTTTCGTACTGGGGAAGGGCATTGTGCTCCCGCCACAATCGCGGGGAGCATGGGGGAGGGGGGAAAATTCCCCAGCGTTTTTCCAGGGCAACAATGAAACGGTTACGGGGGGGCCGAGCTGCCCTTTTCCCAACGCAGCCAGGCGGATAAGCGGGGTGCGAACGGGGGAAAAAGTGCAACTCAGCCCTCAACCCTTTCCCTCAGCAGGCAGCCCAAAGACCCGGGTACGTTTTAAGAAATTTCTGGACGACAAGGTTCATACATTGCCAGGCAAGGGATGTGCTCCAGCCAAACCCACCTTTAAAGGGCGGGGGAGCAGATTTCGACGGTTTTTCGCCACCCCCCTTGCCTGGAAAAGGGTTTTTGTCACCCAGCCAAAGCTCGGGGCTCGTTGCGGAAAGCCGTCCACAACTCCTGACCGGGGTGTGGGCCGGGCCCCCAAGACAGATTAATTTTTAACACATCCTGGTTTCCCTGGGCCCGTGATGCCCCCAGGGGAGTGTGAAAAACATCGCCGAGCCCAGAGCCACCGTCACCACCAGAGACATCCACCCAGCTCACCCGCGAGCTGGTTTACAAAAAGATATATCGGGCCTTGGCCGGGGCTTACTATCCATTTTGTTGGTGGTCAGAGGGACTTTTCCGGATACAGATGAAAAACAACGACTTGAAATTTTTTGATGACACTGGGGTGGCCAGGGCAAAAGGGCCCGGGTTTTCCTGGGCAAAAAAATGCCTGCTCGGAATCTGGAAAGGGGGGAAATCAAGGGCCATTTACGTGGCAAAACCCAATTCCCGTTGGTCCACCAGACGGAAAGGCAACATTTCCAAGGGCCCAAAACCTGGCAATGCCACCCTACAGGGTTTTGGCTTTTGGGGTGGTTTGGGGTTTAAAGGGGTTTCTTCGCTCCCAAACCCCGGAAGAAAGAAAAGGGTGGCTGGGTATACTGGCCGCTGTACGGGGGCCCGGGGCATCAAACTGGGGGGAAGGAAAGGGGAAAGGGTTTGGGGCTCTGTGGGTGCTGGTGGTTTTTTCACCCCCGGGCGAAAGGGGGAGGCTGAAACGGAAAGGGTGATCCCTGATCATGAATCTGAGAGACATGGGGATCGGGGGGGAAAAGCTTGGTGGGGGGGCCGGGGGAGGGGGGAGGCGGAAAAACAGAGGGTTTTGACAGTGGTTTTGGAAAACCCGGCAAACGGGTGGGCCTTTTTTTTTGGGCCCAAATGGTTTGCCCCGGGCCCTTTCCCAAAATGCATTCGCCCTGCATTGACTAGAACATGTTTTTGGGGGGGGGGTTTAAAAAAAACCCCAAGATTCTTGCCTCTACTGATGCGTTTACCCGGGAAAGGGGGGCATAAAAACCCTGGCTGGGTGGGAAACAAGGAATTTTCTCAAAGGGAAAAACCCAGGCTTGAGAGGTCCTGGCCCTTTTTGACACATAACAAGGACGGGGTTTCCCCTGAACGGGCTGGCGGAATTTTTCACAACCTGCGCCCATCCTCCCCCTTTTTTGGGAAGGGGGGCCCCATACGACACTACCCCATGTCTTCCTCCTGCCCAGGATGAAGTCCCAAGCAAACCCCGCTGAAAAAGAACGTTGGACCGAAATGTCATCGTTCATCTCAACCAGGTGATTGGTCGTCCTGACTTTCTGCATCCAGGAGCTGCGGGCTACAAGCAAGACGCATGAAGTGTTGCCGACCCCCCGGGATTTTCCCGATTAACCGGTTTCCTTCTCCTCCTCTGATGGTATCAGTAACTGGCATCAGAGCAGAAAAAAAGATCCTCTTTTGGCCCCTCTTGATCTTTGGAAATGCCTTCTGACCCCAACCCGCTTTTTGTCATCAAAAGAGGTCTTCAGAAAATGGATTATCCCGTGGTGGGTACACGAGTTGACTTTTGGGCTGCCTTCGCTTCAGTTGGACGGATGCTGATGTTCGATGACGAATTTGGGGGCGTGACTGGGAGGACGGGATAAGACTGCTGGATGCGGGGTTGCTTTAAACCACTGAAAACAATTTGGGGGGGGGGACGCTGTTCGTTATGAGATTCACAGGGCCTGCCCCACAGACGGGCCCTGAGGGGTCCTGCAACTGACGATCCACTGGCTTGCGTGTTGTCGCCAGCACTGGAAGGGAGAAACCTTCTCTCGACCTCTACCTCCATGTCCTACCCCCCCTTTCCCGCTTACCCCCTCTTTTTCGCCCCTTTTTCAGAAAGATAAAAATTTGAGAAGGGATGGAAGATTTTTTAAAAGACTCTTATTAAAAACGGCAAATCACAGCTTTCTTAAACCCTCTAATTTCCTACAGCCAACTGTTAGAAATTGAAATGTTTCTTTCGAATACCGTAAATGCGGTCTGGTGGAAGAACCGTAAGACAAAAACAACATGTTCTTCCTTCAGTCCCCGGGGTTTACAAAAAAAAACCCCCGTAGGACGAGGAATTGATTTTTTTCAACAAAAAAATCATACAATGTCATCTCCGCCCAAATGAGATTCAACGAGCCCAATAAAAAATATCAGAAGTTACACGGATGAGAAATTTTGTTTTTTGCAGCAATGACAAACGAGAACATTGCTAAAAAATTTTTTTATCGAATTGTCGTACAACGTGGGTATTTGAAAAAACTAGTGCGCACCACTGCTACACTATTTAAAAACATTCGGATAACAAACGGTGGTTTTTGCACCTATCAATACACCTGCGGTGGGGCTACATAAAAATTGCTGTATTCAAATTTTAATGCAAGGTGGGCTCTATGAACAAAGCTGGACGCGCCAAAGTGAAAAAAACGAATTAAATGTGTACGGGGTAACAAAAGGCGTTTTTTCACCTAAAATATACCGCATGACTACAAAATTTTGGTATTAAAATTTTTAAGTGCAAGGGGCTTATGAACAAACGGGACTGCCCCAAAAGGGGAAAAAAACACGTAATTAAATGTGTAGGATAAAAAAAGGCTTTTTTTTTGCACCTATATTACCCTGCGGTGACTACAAATTGCTTTTAAAAAATTTAAGTGAAAGGGGGCTCAATGAACAAAGCTGGACTGCCCAAAGTGAAAAAACCCCGTAAAAAATTGTGAGGATAAAAAAAGGGTTTTTTTTGCACCTATCAATACACTCGGTGACTACAAAATTCTGTTTAAAATTTTTAAGTGAAAGGGGTTGGTCATGAACAAAGCTGGACTGCGCAAAGTGAAAAAACAAATTTAAATTTGTGGTAATAAAAGGCTTTTTTTTTGCACTAAAAATACGCCTGCGGTGACTACAAAATTGCGTATTAAAATTTAAGTAAAGGGGGCTCTATAAAAACAAAGCGGGACTGCGCCAAAGTGAAAAAACGTAATTAAATTTGTACGGATAATAAAAGGCTTTTTTTTTCACCTACATTACACCGCGGTGACACAAAATTGCTGTATTAAATTTTAATTTCAAGGTGGTCTATGAACAAAGGGACTCGAAAAAGTGAAAAAAAAGAAAATTAAATTGTGAGGGAAAAAAAAGGTTTTTTGCACCATCAATACCCTGGGGTGACTAAAAAATTTTCTGTATTAAAATTTTAAGTGAAAGTGGTTCTATAAAAAAGCTGGGACTGCCCCAAAGTGAAAAACACGTAATTAAATTGTTAGGATAAAAAAATCTTTTTTTTTTGCCCAAAAAAAATACCCCTGCGGACAAAAAAATTGCTGTTTTCAAATTTAAAGTGAAAGGGTGGTCTAAAACAAACGGACTGCGCCAAAGAAAAAACCGAATTAAAATTTGTACGATAATAAAACTTTTTTGCACCTTAAAAACCCCTCGGGACTACAAAAATTTCTTATTCAAATTTAAGTGAAAGGGTGGCCAAAAACAAGCGGACTCCCCAAAGTAAAAATCGAAATTAAATTGTGTACAATAAAAAATTTGGGTTTTTTGCCCCAAAAAAAACACCTGGGGTGACACAAAATTGGTATTCAAATTTAAGTGCAAGGTGGCTCATGAACCAAAGCGGACTGCGCCAAAGTGAAAAACATGTAATTAAATTGTGTACGGATAAAAAAAGTGGTTTTTGCACCTATAAATACACCTGCGGTGATCAAAATTGTAAAAAATTCAAAATTAAATCGGTCCCTCTATGAAAAAACGGGGGCCCAAAAAAAGTAAAAAAAATGCCTATTTGAAATGTATACGGATAAAAAAAGTTGAGTTTTGCACCTATCAAATACGCCTGCAGTTATAGAAAAGATCTGTATCCTAATAAAAGTAAGGCGCACAACATACAAGTAATATTTCACCAAAAAAGGCCAAAAACTGTTAATAAAACCCATTGCAATGCAGGCAAATCACAGTCTGAGCTGCACAATATCCCTTTTCCCCTTTTAAAAATGCCCGCCGCCCCGTCTTCTGTGTTTCCCCCCCCCCCGGGCCCCCCCGCTCCCCCCTCCCCGGCGGATGTACAGCGTAGATCTCCTTTAAAATTCTCAGCCTAAATAACTAAAAACTGAAAAATCCCCCCAAATCTACCTAAGTTTAATGTTCCACTAAAAGCAAGTTGTCCGTTGACAAAATAACAGTTTTGCGGCTGTTGGGAGAGCCGAGCACACTCCCGCTTTATGATACACAGAAAACAACTGAACATGAACAGGAAGGGCTGTTTATTTTTAAACGACAAAGTTGAAATCGGCAAGTTTTTTTTTTGATAGATTATTTCGATCACGCGATAATTTTGGGTTTAAAAACTGCGCAAATCTATTTAATATCGCCCATTTTCGGGCTTCCCGTTATTTTTTTCGGGCCCCAAAAACACTTAATAGAGCAGGGTGAGGGGTGTGCGAGTCTTACTGGGATGTGTAGGGTTTGGATTGGGTGGAAAAAACACATGACCCCGTTTACCCGACAGCCCTTCCCGTTCACACGTGTGCGTTGTGCACATAAGAGCAGGAGTTGCTCGTCTCTCCAAAACAGCTCAGCAAAACTGCTCTTTGTTCACACAAACAACTTTTAGCTGTGACATTAGAAACTTTGGTAGATTAGTGGATTTTCAGTTTTTAGGTCAACTGTAGGCTGAGAATTTTAAAGAAACATCTAGCGCTGTACAGCCGCGAGGGTGGGGGGGGGGAGGGTGAACACAGAGAGACAGCCTTGCAGGCAGGCAGGAAGGCAGGCTTTTGAAAGGAGATTGGATAATTGTGCGGCCCGACCTCTGCTTTGACCCGGCATTAAATGGGTTTTTATTAACAGTTTTGTGTGAAATAGTAGCTTGTATTTTGTGCAGCCTGTACTTATATTAGGATACAGATCTTTTATTATCTGTACACGATTTAATTAGTTTTTTTTTTCACTTTTGCGCAGCTCAGTTTTGTTCAATGACCCAATTTGTTCTTAAAATAGGATACAGAACTTTTTCTAGTACCCGCAGGTATATTTTGTAGGTGCAAAAACAAAGTTTTATTATCCGTACACAATTATAATTAGGTTCAGTTTCACTTTGCGTAGGCATATTTTGTTAAAAAGACCCATCTTGTACGGATTTACCATACAGAAATTTGCTTGTATTTGCAGGTGTATATTTTTTTTTGCCCATAGGTGCAAAACCCAACCTATTTTTAACAGTACACAATTTAATCCCGTGTTTTTCACTTTGCGCAGACCCCAGCTGTGTTCAAAGACACGTTTGTACTCACAATTGGGATACAAAACTTTTCTAGTCACCGCAGGTGTATTTCATAGGTGCAAAAACCACCTTTTATTATCCGTACACAATTTGATTACGTGTTTTTCACTTTGGCGCAGCCCAGCTTTGTTCAAAGGACCCATTTTTACTTACAATAGGGTACAGACTTTTTTCTAGTCACCTCAGGTGTATTATAGGTGCAAAAAACCACGTTTTATTATCCGTACACAATTTAATTAGTTTAGTTCACTGTTGGCGAAGGCCATATTGTTTCAAAGACCATCTTTGTAGGAATTACAATACAGAATTTGCTAGTAATTGCAGGTGTATTTCATAGGTGCAAAAACCACCTTTTATTATCCGTATACATTTCAAAATAGGTGTTTTTTAACTTTGGCTGCGGGCCCAGTTTTGTTCATAGAGCACCTTGTACTTAAATTTGATACAGGAAATTTGTAGTTACTGCTGGTTGTTTTATTGGTGCAAAAAACCAACGTTTGTTTATCGTTATATTTTTAAATAGCTGTATTGCACATTGGTGCGGCCCTAGTTTTTTCAAATAGCCACGTCTTGTACGACAAATTATGATAGAAAATTTTTCTAGCAACTGTTGTCTCGTTTGTCATTGATGAAAAAAACTTCATTTCTTAACTTCTGAATGGTTTTTTTGCGCTCGGTGAATCTCAGTTTGCACAGATAGCGAACTTGTATGGATATTCTTTGTTGAAAATTATCAATGCACCTAGTCCTACTGGGCATTTGTAAATCCCTGGGCTGAAGGAAGAAGCATGTTGTTTTGTCTTACGGTTCTTCACCAGACCGCATTTCACAGTATTCGCAAGAAACATTCAGTTTTCTTTTCCTAGTTGGCTGTAGGAAATATAGAGGGATTTAAGATAGCTGGGATTTGCTGTCTTCAATAAGAGTTTTTCCAAAACTCTTCTATACTTCTCAAATTGTTATGCTTTCTGAACATGAGCGAAATGCAGGTGGTAAGCGAGCAAAGAGGGGGGTAGACATGGAGGTAGAGGTCGGAGAAGGTTCTCTTCAGTGCTGGCCTAACAACACGCAAGCCAGTGGATCGTCAGTTGCAGGGACCGTCAGGCATGTCATCGCTGGGTCAGGGCCCTGAGAATCTCAGTATAGTAACGAACAGCGTCGACCAATCTGTTCTTCAGTGGTTAATGCACCTGCATCCAGCAGTCTTACCTCCTCGTCTCCCAGTCACGGCCACAAATGTCGTCATCAACATCATTCAACATCCGTCCAACATAAGCGAGGCAGCCACTAATGTCAACTGTGTACCCACCACTCGTGGATAATCTTCTTGAAGACCTCTTTGATGGGACAAATGCGGTTGGGGTCAAAAGGGATTTCCCAAGATCCAAGAGGCCAAAGAGGATCATTTTGTCTGCTATGATGCCAGTTACTGTTGCCTTCAGAGGAGGAGAACGAAGCGGTTCAATCGGCAACTCCCGTACGGTCGGCAACGCCCTTGCAGTGCTCTTGCTTGTAGCCCGAAGCTCTGTAGTGCAGGAATGTCAGGACGACCAAGTCACCTGTGTTGAGGATTGATGATGAGACATTGCGGATCCAACGTGGTCGTTTCCGCAGAATTTGCTTGCGAGCACTTCATCCCTGGACGAGGAGGAAGACGATGGGATAGTGTCAATACGGGTCCCGCCTCAAAAAGGGAGAGAGTGGTCGCAGAAGTCCGCCTGATATGATTTCCGCCAGCCACGGTCAGCAGAAACCCCAGCTACCGTTTACGCCGTCAAAAAGGTCCAGGACCTCTCAAAGCCTGGGCGCCTTTCTTTCCAGCAAGCCTCTGATTCACGCAGTGGCTCTGTAAGTATTGACCGCCTTTGCTGTTAAAACGCATCATAAGTAGAGGCAAGTATCTGATGTTTAGATAAACTGCACCTACCAACATGTCTAGTCACATGCAGCGAATGCGATGAGGTTAAAAAGGAGGGAACACTAGGCAAAAAAGGCCACACCGATTGCCGGGATTTCAACCACTGTCACACCTATGTCTCTTGCCCTCCTCTCCTCGCCACACCAAGCGTTTCCTCAGCTGGCCATGTCTCTCAGACGGTCAAGGATCAGGGCTCTCAGCCTCCACTTCAGCGCTTCCTCGTCGCAATTTTAGAGGCCTTCGCCCGTAGTACCACCAGCACACCACCAGAGACCCATCCTACCCTTCTCCTTCCACCAGTTTCGACGAACTGCACGCCTTACAGCGGCCAGTCAAGCAACAAGCTTTGTCTCCAAGGGTTTGGGAGCAGAAGAAACACTTTAACCCAAACCATCCCAAAGCCCAAAAGCCTGTAATGTCGGCATTTGCCAGGCTTTTGGCCCCCGTCTGGGTGGACACAGATGGGTTCCGCCACGTCCTGGCCCTTGCTCCGTGCCCCCAAATCCAGAGATGGTTTTGTGCGCGCGAAAGCATCGGCATTTCTTGTTGCAAGAGTGAAAGCGCGTCCCTGCCTGGCCAGCACGTGTCATCTAAAATTTCAAGCCGTTGTGTCTGCATCTGTGTCTGAAAAGTCATCTGGACAATGACACATGGACTAGTAAGCAACGGCAAGGGCGCTATATCTCTGTGACAGCTCCTGGTGTGAGGCTGGTTGGATGTCTCTGGTGGTGACGGCTGGCTATCAGGCTCGGCGCTCGCTCTTTCAAAACCGCAGGGATGTGCGGCTCTTCCCAAGGTCCTCTGCGAGGGCATCACGTGCCAAGAGACACCAAGGCTCGTCGTTGAAATTCATCTGCCTTGGAGACCGTCGACACAAGTCAGGAGCTGTGGAGGCTCTAAGCAACGTGTGCAGGAAGCCGACGCACGGTGGACTGGGGACCAAGAACTTGTGCCAGGCAAGGTGCTGTGTGTGTGCGATATGTACGGGTCGAAGTGTTCTGCTGGGCCCGCCTTAAGATCAGTAGGCTGGAGCACATCCCTTGCTGGACATTTCATGAACCTCTCGTGCAGTCAGAAATTTCTAAGAAGCGCTACCGGGTCTCTGGACTGCCTGTGAGGAAGGTCGAGGTCTTGAGTTTGCACTTCCGCCGTTCGCACCCTGCTTCGTCCCGCCTGGCTGAGTTGCAGCATCAAAAGGCTGGCCTCCCCTCAAACCGTCTCATTGTTGACACGTGATCGAACAACGCTGGATTCCACCCTCCAATGCTATACGCAATGCGATCTTATGCAGCAGGCGCAATGCGTTACGCAGTACTGAAAGTGGGGTACATGGCCTGACAAGCAAGCCGGTGCGTGGGTGCCTCGGAAGAGTGTGAGCCACCGAGAGTTGGAGGGCAGGATGAAGGTGCTCCTGCACCATCCTTTGCCAGTTTCTGAAGAGCCACACATCGCAAAATGAGTCAGTGGCGGACAATGACCTTGTCAGGATGACCATTGTGGTGTTCTTAGTTCTGGAAAGCGACATCTCGTTGGACAATCTGAAACATCAGGTCGCCATCAGAGCAAGAGAGAAGGGTACCACGATTGCGGGACACGAGCCTTTCTCTCCGTCAAATCCACAAGGCCTGACAGTTTCTCAATTTTATTGCTCTTCATTAGGCAGTGCTTCGGGGTCCAGGGCGGCGCCTCAGCTCTCATGGTGCATCATCTGAGGCAAGTCAGGGCTTTGCGCTGTGTGTGAGCTGTGCCGGTGGTAAGCGGTGAGGAGGAGAAAGGAGGAGGTATTCCTATAGTCACCGATGCGGAACCGAAGTCCCTGTGCCTTGGAAAGAGGTTGGCGCAGAATTTGAGGCCGCGAGGAGGGGAAGATGAGGGAAGACTCCACGTTTGCTAGTGCCCATGACCCTGAGGCTTGGGAAATCAAGGCTCCATCTCTCACGGATGAGTGCTTGATGGCTCCATGTCCTTCTCAACATGCATCTTACGCATTAAGGACATCTAAATGAACATCAGGTTTCTGGGTGAGCCACCTGTCCCGCGGAATACCGCCGGTACATCTAAAGAGAAAAATCGCAAGCTACATTCTCTTCCCACCCACACCAAATAGAGAGTAAATGAGTGAAGCGAAATGGAGACACCTGCTGATATTGATATTCAACTGAGGAGACATCTTGTTTCGTCTGCTTCTAGCGTGTGTGTTTCAGAATGTCACGGAGGAATACAAAGTCGTGCTACTGAGATACAGCGTAGAGTGACTCTGAGCAGCCGTAGGGCAGCAGCAGGCAAGGTGGCAGAAGCCTAATGGGAGACCTTCTGGCAATTCTTATTTTACCGACCTTCACCAACGCATGTAATGCGAGGGGCACACATACACACACAGAGACCAGCTTAAGATCATGGTGCACGACTATGCGGCGTCTCAACACCGATGTTTTGGGATGTGTTCCTGGACACCCAATTGACTTGTTCTGCGGTATCTCGAATGGATGAGAATGGCCCGAGCGTCGCGCCACAGTGACCATAGAGTGAGTGTGTCCCCTCTCGCCCAGCAGCCAGCGTCATATTGAGCGGAAGACCGTTGCAGTCACAGCACTTGTGAGCAGTTCATTACAGACAAGAACGCTATCCGGCTTTCACAGATAATGTGGATTCATTTGACTTTGCATTCAGTGATTGAATAAGGCAGGGAAGTCTCTTGATGATGTTGTGCGGCCCCAAATTGCCGAGGTCGAGCGATTTTTAGTTTGACAGGTACTACTGCATATTCCCTTTCAAGATATCAGAAATGATCCTCTTGGAAAAAATGTTTTGTTATTTAAGATGATCATTTGTCTTACTGCCAATTTTTGAATTTGCAGTTTCCCAACGTTCAGATGTTTTGCTGGTTTTGCTGACCAAAAACGTTATTCCATTTACTCGCTTCATCTCTGCTAAGAATTTTTCGCATTGTCAAAGGTATGTTGGGGTATGTTGCTGTGGGATACAGCTATCTAGTCAATGGATCCATTTGGAAAGAAAGTGGTCTGTCTATAAGTGGACACATTTCGTCCCTCACAATCGTGTTGTTCAACGTGGCTGAAAGTCATTTTATAATTTTTTGGTGAGTGTCATTGGTTGCTGTGAGATCAGCTATATCATGGTCCTTTGGAACAGAAAATGTGGCTTTCTAAGTGGCATTTTCCGTCACAATTTCGCTAACAGGGTCCTGCAGAAGTCATTTTTTATTTAATTTTTTGGGGTCATTGGTGCTGTGAGATTACAGCTGGAATCATGGTCCTTTGGAATAGAATGTAGGCTTATCGTAAGGTGCAGTTGCGTCAAATTTTTAACAGATGGCTAGAGAAAGTCATTTTGTGAAATTTTTTTGGGTCGGTCATGGTGCTGTGAGATACAGCTGGAATATCCTGGACCTTTGGAATAGAAATGATGTCTGCTAAGCGTGCATTGTTTGTCTCCTCACAACAATTTTTAACACGTGGCTGAGAGGTCATTTTTATAAATTTTTGGCGGTCATGTGCTTTTCGAAAAATGCACAGCGTGACTACTGGTCCTAATTATCTGAGTTATTATTATTACGCGATTATTAATTATTATATTATTATTATTAAAAATGTGGTTTCTAACACATGACATTTGTCTTCACAATTGTCACAAAAAGGGGCTCAAGGGTCATGTTTTTGAATGTTTGGGGGAATGTTGCTGTGAGTGAAAATGCAGCTGTACACAGCGTTACCTCATTGTAAAAATGTGTTGGTTTATAACAGACGCGCAATTTGTTCTTAACTCAATTGTCATCAGAGTGGCCTCGCAAGGGTCATGGTACTGTCAGAAACAGGAATAGGTAGGAGTACTTGTTAATGGACAATCTTTTAAAATGACTTGTTTTTGCAAGGATCTTTAACATAGCTAGCAATCCCTGTGTCTAGCGCGAGGACAACTGTATTAATACATTTAAAAAAAAGAGAACCAAGATGTGGTGGGGATTCCATCCTATTTTAAAATGTGTTTTCTTAGAATTAAACTACTAAAAAAACTCACCATGCACAAACATGCTGGTTACAAAATATTTCCTTTGAATTTGTACAAGGGTTGTACAAGGAAGTCACGTGAATCAGATGTAGGTTACCCAGGACAGATTTTAATTTTTTTTTTTTAGTCAATGTCAGTTCAACTAAATGGTGTGTTGAAAGAAACTCTTTTTCCGGCACTTTTTAATAAGTGGGGTCTCAGAAGGTTTAATGTCATTAATGTGGTAAAGAACAGGTATAGTCAATAATCTAGTTTTAACTAAAATGGTGGTTCAAAGATCCTTTTTTGGGCACTTTTTAATCTGGGGGTCATGCAGGTTTGGGGCTCGCATGCTGTGGAATCAGGACTGGGACAGTTTATGTCAGTTAACTAACATGGTGGTGAAAGACTCTTTTTTCCAGCACTTTTTAATCTGTGGGTCAGACAGGTTTAATGGTCATACTGTGGGTACAGAACAGTATAGTCATTGTCCTGTTCTCTCTAAATAATGGTTAGTGAAAGACTCCTTTTTCCGGGCACTTTTTAATCTGGGAGTCATGCAGGTTTGGGGCTCATGCTGTGGTCCGGACAGGGACAGTATAGTGTCACGTTGAAAACTAAAATGGTGGTTGAAAAGACTCCTTTTTCCGCACTTTTTTAATCTGTGGGGCACATACAGGTTTAAATGGAGCGTCATGACTGTGGTCTACAGAACAGGTATAGTCAATGTCGATGTGAACTAAAATGGTGGTATGATAATGGACTCCTTTTTCTGGCACTTTTTACATCTGGCGGGCTATGCAGGTTTGGGGCTTCAGTGTTGTGGTCCAACAGGACAGGGACAGTATATGTCCAGTGAAACGTTAAAATAGTGGTGGTGAATAAGACTCACTGTGTTTCTGGAGACTTTTTTAAGATCTCGTAGAGTTACTGACAGGTTAATGGTCTTTACTGTGTTACAGAACAGGTATAGTCAATGGTGGTTGAAGACTCCCTTTTCCGGCACTTCTTAAATCTGGGGGGTTCATTGAAGGTTTGGGGGTTCATGCTGTGGCCCAGCGACAGATATAGTCAATGTCCGTTCAACTATCAATGGTGGTTGAAAAAACTCCTTTTCTCGGCACTTTTTAATTCTGTGGGGTCATGCAGGTTTGGGGCTCACTGCTGTGGCAGGACAGGGATAGTTCTATGTTTAGTTCAAACTAACAATGGTGGTTGGAAAGACTCCTCTTTTCCGGGCAATTTTTAAATATGTAGGGTCAGCTATTGGTTTAGGGTTCTTGCTGCTTTACAGGGACAGGTATAGTTCAATGTCCAGTTCAAGTAAATAATGATGGTTCCAATCTTACTTCCTTCTGGCACTTTTTGTTGTGGGTATGCAGGTTTAAGGGTCATGCTGTGGTTAAAGACAGGGATAGTGAATGGTGGTTGTGACTTTTTTTTCTGTGGCTTTTATTAACCTAAATGTGTTGCCTTAAGATTGTAGCACGTATCAATTGACTGTTGTGGATTTTAATTAGCTTCTGCAGGCCCTCTTCTTGGGTGTTTGTAATAATGAAGGTGTTGTTCTCTCCATAGACTTAATGGTCATCGGCGATAATCTGTTATCGACTATCGGAAATCGTCTTGATAATTGCCGATATCAACTATCGACCCGATGACGATAGTCGACGTAATCGCTCATCACTAGTCATGATCCTAGTTGTTGGCAGATTATTGTACATATGTAAGAATCCCAAATATATACATAATAATTCTTATTTTAAGACTTACTGTTGACCTTTAAAACTATATTTGAAGCCCAAAAAATAGTAGTTTTTTTTTTTTTAAATCATGTGTTTTATACCTTGTCTATTACAAATATTGTATTACCTTTTTATTACTTGTAATACTTTACATCTCTTTTTTTATACCTTACATTTTTCTTCTGTATTTTATTAGCAATTGGGATAGTGAACTCAGGAATAAATGCAAGGGGGGTCAAATTGAAGCTTAGGGTACAGATAAGCTAAGAAGAGTAAATTAAGTAACGGAAAGCTCTTCACTTGATGTTAAAGGGGAGCAGAGCATATAACCATGAATATTCTTGAGGAAAGAGTTAGTGAAAATAGGGGACCAGAACATAAACAAGGGATGAAAACAGACAATTAAGTAACCAGGGCAGTAGATCCCATGAATGGAAAGAGCAGTAAAGGAAAAACAAGAACAGAGAGGGAAATAATAAATTATTACTTTTTGTGAAAAGTCTTCCTCAGAAACCCATTTTCTCTTACTTAAACTTTGTTTTGCTTTATGTTATCTCTCATCAGTCCATGCCAATAAAAAAGGTGAAGGGGGATAGGTTTGCTAATTAAAAATGACTCTTTTTGTACCCAAGCTATTTTTTTTTCATGTCCTAATATAGAAAGAGATAGTGGGGACATTTGGTAACTGTGTGCTATGGCTATTAAATAACAAGACTATATTTTTGGGGAAAATGCTATATTTTGACTTGGTGGCATTGTTTTGTCAGCCTAGACATTTGAGCACACTACAGTACATCTAAGTTTTCCTTCCTCTCCCACACTAAGTTTATCATTACACTACAATAGAAATGAAGGGATTTTTAATGTGCATTAGAAAAAGGTTTGGTTAAAAAATCAAGCAAAGAAGAACTTAAATGGTTTTTCTCGATACAAAGAATAGCTTTCAAATTGAATAGAGGAGTGAACACAAAATATAAGACATAATTCAAATATATTGCATTGTTCTCTGTTTTTGCACTAATGAGATACAAGTGAATTTATTACCTCCTTGGTTTTTCAGCCCCCTCATAACTGACCGTAAAAAAAATCTCCCTGGGGTTTGTTCAATGAGATAACAAGAGTGGTCATCACACAGGTCACAGTGTCATCAGTGTCTGTGCTGCCAGACATAAAAAGTTTGATTTACTCAAGAAAACAGCTCGTAATTAGGGCTTTTTTTTTTGGGGCGATAAAAAAGTCCTAAAGGTAGTTTGAAACTAATCTAATCAATTGCATCTGAAAGCACAACGTACTGTACAAGCATGAGCTTATGCAAATTAGTATGAACCGGGAAAAGTGACAGAAATTTCTTTCATGCTTTTTTTAAACCCGGGGGAGACAACCCTTTAATAATTATTATTTTTTTTTAAAAGTACAAATTTTACTGAAATTGAACAAGATGGTAAGTGAATCTTTTCAGATATTAGGTAAGGCTTACAAGGAAAATTAAAATTTTTTGTTTGGTGTTGTCAAGGGGAACAAAATTTGTTTTAAGAAAGTCAAACAGATTTACCTTGTGAAAAATGGTTTAAATGTTTTAAAATGGAAATAATTATTTAAAAACTATTATCCAATGGTTGTAGAAATGGTGAATAGGGATACAAATTTTTTACATATTTTTCACAATGACCTGAACATGAGGAAAATATGTCCTAAAACTTTTTGCTCTTGTCCAAAAGAGAAAATATGTTTCTGAACATACTTTGTAGCAAATCAAAACAGATTTTTTTTTTTTTTGTTAAGAATTGTCATTACATATGAAAACTGCATTTTTTGGCATGATCCCAGAACCAAACAGCAGTTGGTGCACTTAAAACCCATATCCGAAGCTGTGGAAAGCATGTCAAAGCAGTTCCAAATTCAAAGCAAGTAGATTTATTTTTTCTATATCATGGGATTAGACGATTGCTCTAGTAAAGTGTTATTTCAGAGGAGTCTTTGGAAAGCGGAGAGAAGGAGTAAGAAGAAAAAGGAGGACAGAGTTGTGGGCAAATGATTCATCCTGTCTTCAGACAATGTTCCAGTTTACTTTATACTGTTTGTGACTTTTTGGCAGTGAGGGAGCAATGCTAGAACACCCTCCCTACTCATAGTTTCATAGTTTGTAAGGCTAAAAAAAGACAAGTCGTCCATCTAGTTCAGCCTGTTGTGCTAAGATGTTGATCAGAGGAAGGCAAAAACCCCCAATGAGGTTAGAAGCCAATTGCCCTCTTTTTAGGGAAAAAATTCCTTCCTGACCAATCTGGAAATTTCAGAAAAAATCCCTGGATCAATGACCCCTCCCCCTGAATCCTAGTCACTATAACTTGTCATATTAATACGCTCCAGAAATGCATCCAAACCCTTTTTGAACTCGGGTTATTGAATTCAACCATGCCCAGTCCTTGGCAGAGAATTCCATAGTCTCACTGCTTCTTACAGTAAAGAATCCCTTTCTATGGTTTATGTAAAAAACTTTTCTTTCCCTTTCAAGAGTAAAGGATGCCCCCTTGTTCTAGATACAGCCCTGTGTATAAATAAATCTTGGGAGGAGATCTCTATAATTGCCTTTGATGTATTTAAACATATTTATTATGTCCCCCGAACCCTTCTTTTCTCTAAACTAAATAACCCTAATCTTGCCAATCTTTCTGTGTACTGTAGTCCACCCAGTCCTTTTTTTTATTTTTGTTGCCCGCCTTTGTACCTGTTCAACTTTACAATGTCTTTTCCCGTGCACTGGTGCCCAAAACTGTACAAAAAAAATTTTTCATGTGTGGGTCTAACCAGTGACTTGTTTTAATGGGAGAATAATTGTTCTCATCATGTACTCTATGCCCCTTTTAATGCACTCCATGATCCTATTTGCTTTGGCTGCTGCTGCTTGACACTGGCTGCTAAAATTTAAAGTTTACTGTCCACCAGGATTCCCAAAGTCCCTTCTCCATGTCACTTTTACCCAGGTTTTTCCCCATCTAACATGTAATCATGAAATGGATTTCTTTTCCCCCATTTTGCATAAACTTGCATTTATCATTGTTTAAACCCTCATCTGCCATTTCCTGCCCAGGGCCTTCAACTTATCCAGATCCCTTTGTAATAACATATTATACTCTATTGTGTTGATTACTTTACAGAGCTTAGTATCGTTTGCAAAGATCGATATTCTACTGTGTATTTTCCCTGTGTAAGTTCATTAATGAAAATGTTAAAGAGGTAGGGCCCAAATTTACTGACCCTTGTGGTACCCCACTAGTAACAGCGATCCAGTCTGAGTAGGTACCTTTTTAATTACTACCCTTTGTTTTCTATCAGTGAGCCAGTTGCTTACCCACTTGCACACATTTTCCCCAGCCCAAGCATTCTCATTTTATTTACCAACCTTTTATGTGGCACCGTATCAAAATGCTTTAGAAAAATCTAGATTATTATTATTATTTATCGTTTATTTTGGAGCCCCCTTTGTTTTCCAGGGCGCTGTACATTTCAGACGGGTACATAAATAACATTGGTCCAGACAATTACAAAGTGACAATAAGTGACTAACAACTGGTACAGAGGGAGAGAGGTCCCTGCCGTGAGGGCTTAAATCTACAGGGAGGGGTGAAGAAGAACAAGAAGGTGAGGGGCAGACATGTTTGTGGGGCGGAGGAGTGCAACACGGTTAATGTTGGGTTTTGGCATCCTGAAGAGGTTTGGTTTTCAGGTTACGTTTGAAGCGGTGAGAGAGGGGGAGAGTCTGAGGTGTTGGGGCAGTGAGTTCCAAAAAGTGTGGGGGAAGCACGAGAGAAGTCTTGGAGACGGTTTTTGTGAGGAGGGTGATAAGAGGAGAGCAGAGGAGAAGGTCCCTGTGAGGAGCGGAGGTTGCGTGAGGGGAGGTATTTTTAAGATTAAGGCAGAGATATATGAAGGGGAGAGGTTATGTAGACCCCGGGTAGGTAAAAATTTTGCTAGCTTAAACGGGATTCGCTGGGCCCCAATAGGTAGCCAGTGAAGAGTAGGCAAGGGGGGAGAGGAGGGAGTAGCGAGAGAGGGTGAATCAGGGGCAGCCGATTTAAGGATGGTTTGGAGGGGAGCGGGGTGTGTGGGAGGCCACGAGGGGATGTTGCAGTAGTCGAGGGTGAGATGCGGGGGCATGGACCGCATTTTTGTGCTTTCAGGTTTAAGAAATGAGCGGATTGGGAAAAATTACTTTTTAGGGGGGGGTGACAGGCGAGGTGGGGTTTGGATGTGAAATTTTGAAGGCAGTTTGGGATTTAAGATTATCCAAGGCAGGGAAACCCCCTGTCCCCCTGATCCAGTCTAGACTGATTTCCCTCTTTAGAAGTGATGAGATTAGTCTGACGGGACCCGACTTCATGAACCCTGTGGGAAGGCGTTAACATTTTTTTTCGTGAGATACTCCAGGATGCATCTCTGAGAAAAATTTCCCAAACCCCATTTTCCCTACAAAAAGGGGGTTTTAAGCTTATGGCCTATAGTTTCCTGGATCACTTTTTGCCCCCCTTTTTTGAATATTGGCACAACATTTGTATGCGCCAATCCTTTTGGGACATACCCTTTTATTAGACAGTCCATGAATATTAAAAATAGGGGCCTATCGACATCATTTAACTCTCTTGGAACCATGGGGGTATCCATCTGGCCTGGGGTTTTGTCTATTTTAATCTTCCTAAGGGGGGTGCATTTTTTCCTGGGTTAGACAAAAACTTTTAAATTTTGGGTTTACCCATCTCTCTGTTCAACAGGAAGGTCTCCCCCCTCGGTAAATACAGTGGAAAAAAAAAGTGTTTAATACGTTTGTTTTTTTTCTCTCCCCCCTCTATGTCTCCCCACTCAGTTTTTTTAAAAAGGGCCCAAAACTTTTTTCCGTTTTAATCTTTTTTTTTTTATATGTTAAAAAAATTTTTGGGGTTAGTTTTTTTTTTATAGCAATATGTCTTTCCGTTCCGCTTTGCTTCCTTTATCTTTTTTACACACTTTATTTTTTTTCCCTATAGCTTTTAGTGCCTTTTTCACTGCCCCCTGTTTTAGTATTTAAAACGCTTTTTTTTTGTTTTTTATTGCCTTTTTTAAAATCCTGTTGATCCCATTTGGTTTTTCGTTTCTAATTTTTTTATTACCAAAAGGTTTTCCCTCTACGTGGTACCCTTGGATGTTTTTAAAAAAATTATCCCTTTAGTTTTAGTTCTGCCCTATTTAAACACTTGTCCCGTCATAGGTTTTGGGCCCTAAGCAGTAAAATTAGCCCCTTTCCCAAAATTCAGTGTTTTTTGTGGCTCTTGACAAAAAAAACTCATTGAAAGGGTAAAAGGAAAAATTTTTTATATTATGGTCATATTCCCTAGGTGCCCCTCAACCTGAACCTTTGTTATCGTCAGGGGCTATTAGTTTTTATTTGGGTTGAAAGGGGGTTTCCTTAGTCGGTTCCTGCACCTTTGGCAAAGGTAATTTATCATTGTTATTGAAAAAACCCGTTTTTTTTTGGAGTACAAGTTTTAGTTCCCAAAAATTTATGTTGGAAAATTAAAGTCGCCATAAAAATAACCTCATTTGATTAGCGCCTCATCTATTTGCCTGAGGGTACATTTCCATGGGTTCTGTTTATTTGGGGGCCCCATGCAGACCCCATTGTATTTTTGTTATTGTTACCCCATGTTTTTCAAAAATGATTACATGTTTTTACCGTTCCTATATCTTCCCCCGTGTTTGGTTCAGACGGATTTTACATGGACAGACACCCCCCCCTTTCCGTCTTTTAATCCCTTTTAAATGACGTAACCCCCGCAAGTTAAAACCCCCCAGTGTAGCTTGTCCAGCAAATGTCTCAGTTATCCCCCCTTGCATATTTTTCTTCGCTATTGTAAATTCTAGTTCATTTATTTGGGTTTGGGCGACTCCTGGCATTGGTCGAGGGAATTTTTAGTTTTTCAGTTTTTATTCCCTTTTTCCCCGAAATTTTTTTTCTATTGCTACACCCCCTTCCCCCCTCCCCCTGATTTTTTTCCTAATTCCCCCGCTCCTATCTCACTATTTGCCGCTATTGTGTAGGGTTCCCTCCCTCCCGTCCCTTGTTTAAATATTCCCCCAACTTCCCGGTTTTGTCCCCCAATACAGCTGCCCCCTCCCTTTTTTGGGGCGCCCATCCCTGCTAGGTCTTTTGCCCAAGACAGAAGTCACCCTTTTTCCAAAAACCAATCCCTCTTTCCTACACCAATTTTTTAGCCATTATTCATTTTAATCTCCCCCTGCCTCTCTGGGGTGGGTCGTGGAAAAGGTTATTTTGGAAAAAAAAATTTTCCTTGGAGGTCCTTGCCCTGAGCTTTTGGCCTAAGTCCCCGAAATCTTTTTAAAGGGCCCTCCCCCTCCTCTAACTTTGTCATTGTGCCAATTTTGGACCATGAAGCTGGATTTCACCCGCCCCACCCAGCAAACTGTCAAAACCCCTCCCCGGGTATGTCGATCCCGGGCCCCAGGTAAAACAACAAACTGTTGACGATCCCGGTCTTTGTGGCAGATTGCCCTTCGTGCCCCTAATAATTGAGTCCCCAAACTGCACCTGTCTAGCCGACCTGCACTCCCATTCCCATTTATGGGCAGACAGGGGTAGTGTCTTTCTGCCAGCAATGCTATTTTTGAACCGACATCCCCCCCATCCCCCCAATCTTGCAAATTTTTTGGGGTGTACCCGTTTTGGACTAGCCTCCCGCACTCTTCCCCCCTTTCCCTTCTTTCTTATTTTACCCATTAGCTGCCTTATGTTCCGCACCTCCTGTACCACCCTCCCCAGTATTCACCTCGAGTGATTTGCTCATTGGGCAGCCGGCTGCTTCCAAGTTTGGGAAAGGTCTCAGTGTTCCACTTGCTCATTTAGATCCAGGATCGGGGTTCTAATGTGCAGTGTGAAAATTCTTGCACAGCAGTATGCCCCCTCGAATGTTGTCAGGATAGATCTTACCTGTTTTTTTATTTTCCCTCTTTCCCAAAAAAAAACCTGTGTAAAAGGAAAATGTTTTTCATTTTTTTACAGAAAAAAAAGGTAGAAAATGAAATTCCTAAAAAAACTAAAATAAAGATGATTTTGCTTGCAAAATAGCTTTTGAGCATTGTAAAATAAGGAGGACGCAAAATGCATTCAAGAAGATGGGGAGTATATCATAGAAGAAAGTATATCTCTCATTACTTATGGATTAATAAAGATTTCTTACTTTTATACTATGCTAGAACCAAGTTAGCTTTGTTTTTTTTAATGTGCCGTGAGCGGTCCTTTGGGAACTGGGTGAGGACAGCCACACTTTCAGGTTTTTTTTTTTCCTGTAAATTGTGTATTAAGTACATGATGCAAAGAGGCTTATGTCCCCAAAATAGAAAGTGATTTCCAGTTTCCAGAAGCTCTTTCTGACTGTTATATGTAAGGGCTTGCTGTATTAGAGATATGAATATTTTCTTTCACCTTCATTTTGGATTATGTTGAGGTAAACTTTTGGTGCCCTAAAAACCCTTAGCAGTTCTCCTAGGTTTGGTCTTTAAAACAATGCTGTATGATGAAGGACCACTGTAATCATCAAGCAAAGTTGTCAAAACACATACACTTACTACACCCAATGTTAAACTGGGGTGCCTGGGACTCAAAGGTGAAGTTGATTCTTGGGGCTCACTGTAAATGACTGCACATACTGCACATAATTCTTGCACTAGTCTCTTGCTTTCTGCATTACCTTTCCTCTGCCTATTCTCACACATGAAATATACCATCCCTCAATCCTATCTATCCATATGGGCCTCAACAATGCTCAGTGGCATTGGCAGAGGTTTTCTTTGCTCCCCTTTGGGCTAGTCCTAGTCTGCACTCAACGAAGTTAATTGATGCCCATAACAATACATAGTCATGTCAAGCTGTCCAGAGTTCAGTTAAATTATATTCTCTGCTCTGTTGCTTCTGTATATATTGACCCAGTAGGTTAGACTTAGATTTATTAAATTATACTTGCTTCCATAGAAAATGACTTTTAAATACTTTCAAATACTGTAAGATGAATACAGATAAGATTTTGCTGTTGTAAAAAAAAAGTCAGATTTTGACAACTTTTTTCCCTACAAAGTCCAAATATCTGGATATCATCATCTTAGTTTGACACAGTTTTTTTTTATTGTTTGTACAAATGGTAACAAAAACTCTCATTCCTCATACAGCAATGACACTTGTCTTCGTAGCAACAGTAAAACACATTTCTTAACATATTGCAGTATTTGTGGTTGTTGGAGACCTTTGTCAGAGAGAATTGGGCTACCATTTGTTATTTGCTATTTTGGGACAATGTGAGTACAATATAATAATCATACAACATATTATCTCCATGGTCTTTGCACCTTCTCTTATCTACTTTGCCTGGTTGTTCATACATAAAGCATTAAGTGGTTTCTTCATGTTGGACAATTACTATGTATTAGAGGGTTACCTTAACAATAAACTGATCATAAAGAATCTCCCTGGAGAAACCCCAACAATTAGCTGTAATCTGTAAAGAATCTTGGCATTACGTATTTAATTTCCCCGCAGTGCCACCAGAGAGGAGATAAAGTATTACACATATTACACAGTGAGCTGTTCAAAACCATTGTGTTGTCTTTTGCCCATTTGGGATGGAAGTGTCGTTTCTCCAGGGGCTCAACAGATGCTTGTTGTTAAAATTATTGTTTTCTCTGGTAAAGCATTGAGGATCCTATATATGGGTCCTCCCTTTATTAGCTCAAAATTCTCTACAAGGGCCTATGAATGGATGCAGCCTACTGTTTCTGAAATTGTTAAAATAATCTTTGAGGAATGAAAAATTGTCAAAATTTTGCAAATAACAGATAATGTTGCAATTTAATTAGAATAAATATACTTAATGCTAATGAATGATAGGTCTCTGATATTTACAGTATGCAGTTCAATACTATTAAGATGTCAGGGGTACTTATGTGGTCATGCCATTATGGTTCCCTCAATATGATAATATACTATAGTTGATAATATTTTTGTTTATTGGTAAGATTTATTTCTTTATTTCGAAAATCTGTATGGTAACCTATACCACAATTTTCTTTTCTGATTTCATTCATAGAGGGAAAACTTTGTTGTAGGGATCCCTACATTTCACCTCACCATATATGGGCACTACATTGTTTGAGATTTGAAGAATAAGTGTGTCATACTGATAAGGATGAGGTTCCTCTCAACTAAAACACATTTGGTTTATCCTTTAAGAGTGTCCCAGAATCATAGCAGGGCATTCAGGATATTTTTGAGGAGTCTCCCTTTTTTCGGGGCAGTTATTTTGCCAAGATATGGTTTTGCTAAGAATTATCCTAGTGAAATGATAGGTTTCTATACTTTTGTAACATTACCTCTTACAGCTAGACAACTGGTACATAATTGGGGCAATTAGAGGTTTTCCGATCCAATAAGTAATGTCTTTCTTTGGCTCTATACTTGAGACCCCACACCTGAGTTCACCTGTTAAGTAGGGTGAGTTGACCCTTAGGTCATCTATTTTCTGCATTGGTAGTTACATCTGTTGTTTTCTCTGATCACCTAAACAACTTAGTATGGGAAATTATTTTTGAATTATATTTAACATTACATTTTAAATCCACTTACATTTAGTAACAGATATGTTTTAAAATGTACGTTCATTTCAGTACAACCACATAATTATGGCTTCTGCCAGGTGAACTTAGCAAATGCATATTGCGTATGCAGAAAGTTTGTTAAAACATTATGGGTGACACGTATGAACGTTGGCGCTGACAGGCTTGTTCTAAATAGCTCTAAGGTAGTGTTAAATATGACAGAATGTATGAACCTGTTCTTCTGCAGTTCATACATACAGGCGCAGTCTAGTGCCAATACGACAAGTCAGGCTCATGCAGACCACCTTTAAACTAGTCTGGCGTTCTAACTGTTCTGCACCTAGGTTTGACGTCAAAGAATCATAAATGTATCTACTATTATGGATGTGATGCGAGACGCCCCCAGAATGCACCAAATTTTTGGCGCACTAAGAAGTGTCTTTGGCGCATTACAAAGGGACTTATCGCGCCAAAGTTTGGAGTGCACCTGTTCATACATTCTTTTTGACTCAAAGTACACCATAAAACTAGGGCAGCCTTGTTCATACATGTCACCCTATGTGAACATAGCCTTATTGTGAAAATCACATTCCTACTCTTGAGTATATAGGCGCTTGAAAGTTTGTAAACCCTTCTGAATTTTCTATACTTTTGCATTCTTTTCAGCTAAAAATACACTAGAATTTCCACACGTCCTAAAAGTAGATAAAGAGAACCAAACAAATATGTCACAAATATTACTCTGAAGGGTTCACAAACTTTTATGCACCATTATTAAAGTACCCATAGTATAAGCTTGTTTGAACAGATGTGCAGTGATTCTGTTCTACATATGTAAATAACGGGTGAAATGCAGGTGGTAGCCTTTGCAGGAAGTAGCAATTCAAGTAGCTAATTAAACTGTCAGCAGTCCTTGAGATGATATTTTATAGTGGTCCGTCTTGGAAGCGATATTCCCTGTTTAGCCAAATAACTTTTCAAAATGCCTCTTTGATGAGATCCGTTTGCAGAGTGTTTCTAAATGTTGCACAGTGAATAATTTCTCCAGTGTTGAAATTACTTTAAACAAAATAGGTTGACATTTTTGTTCTATTCTAAAATGTGGGCTTATGTAATAAGAGTAGGAATCACAAACAAGTATCCACAATTGTAATAACAATGTGCAGACATTATCAGAAGGTGATATGATATATGATATGAATAAGCATTTAAAAAGCCTTTTCTTGTATTTAAAGTAGTTTTCCTATTTCACTGATTAATATGTAAGGCAAAGTTAAATAAAAATTATTACTAAATACATATCTGATCCAACCCTGCTTCATTTCAGAGCTAAAGGAGTTCTTATCCCTAGCATGCTTACACAAGCTTTCCTTGTTAAAGACCACCTCTCTCTACTCTAGCAATGTCTGGACTGAGAACATCACTCCCTGTTGTGTCTAATCAACACAGCAGAGTTTGCTTCTCTGATCTTATCTTTCCACTGAGAAAAACTCTAAACCTTCAGGCCAGAGAAAATCCTTGTGCCTTCCTGTCAGGTCTGCAGACCACATATCTGTGTATTTATATCAACCCCTTAACCCACCAAAATGTTTTAGTACATCATGGCAGTGTTAAAGAATATGAAGGGCAAAGGGTGTCGGCTGTTAGATACAGGCTCTGACCTCTACTGTTTAACCCCTTATACACAGTGGTGATCGCAGACTTGGCGTCTAAGTTATATAGAAAAAAGACAGATACCCATCTAGTTCAGCCTATTGTACTATAGTTTTGATCTAGAGGAAGGCAAAGAAAACATGAGATAGAAGCCAATTGTCCTCATTTTAGGGAAATAATTTCTTCCTGACTCCAATCTGACAATTGAAATGAATAATTGGCTTAAATGATCCTTATCCAGAATCCTAGTCACTTTAATTTACACTCCAGAAATGTATCCAAACACTTTTGAACTCTGTTAGTGAATTCATCATGACAAGTCAAGGCATCTAATTTTGCCACAAAAAACTGGGTAAACTTATTGACTCGAGTATAAGTCTCGGGTGGAAAATGTAGCGGCTACTGGTAAATTTCAAAAATAAAAATGGATACCAATAAAATTGCATAGGCAGGTATAGGCAGGTATATGTCTCCCATAGGAAGGTATTGGCAATTTAATGTCCCCCGTAGGCAGGTATAGGCAGTTTAATGTCCCCCATAGGCAGGTATAGACAGGTATATGTCCCCCATAGGCAGGTATAGGCAGTTTAATGTCCCCCATAGGCAGGTATAAACAGGTATACTGTGCGAAAGTATTCGGACCCCTTGAACTTTTCAACACATTTCAGGCTTCAAACATAAAGATTTAAATCACCAACAAGTGGGACACAATTCTGAAGTGGAACGAAATTTATTGGATATTTTAAACTTGTGTTTAAAAAAAACTTCCATTCTTCCTTGGAAAACAGCTGGAGCTCAGTGAGGTTGGATGGAGAGCATTTGTGAGCAGCAGTTTTCAGCTCTTTTCACAGATTCTCGATTTGATTCAGGTCTGGACTTTAACTTGGCCATTCTAACACCTGGATAAATCTCTGTCCCAGTCTCAGGTCTTTTGCAGACTCCAAAAAACTTTATTTGACTCTGCACATCCAAAAGCATTTTTTGAAAAAAATATAAGCATAGGTGCACACTGGCAAGGCAATAACATACATCTATTCCAAATATCAGTGGCACACTAAAAACTAAGTAAAACATCAAAGGCATATAGGAATTTTTGAAAATGCATTACTGCTAATGAAATATGAAAACCTGGGATTCTTAGTTCACAGTTTTGATCAAAAATGTTTAAGCTCACCTCCCAATTGCGTCAAGGGGATCCCAGCACAGGTGAGTTCCTAACACTTAAATGTTACCTCTCTAGGAGCATGTTCAGACTACAACATCTCAGGGAGTGAAAAGAACTTGCTACTGAATAACCCTGCACTGGTTTAAAAGAGGTAGGCGGAGTGCAACGAGCCAATGAGGCTGCCACTCCTCATACAGACTACAAAAAACTTTATTTGACTCTGCACATCCAAAAGCATTTTTTTTTTCAAAAAAACGTAAGCATAGGTGCACATTGGCAAGGCAATAACATACATCTATTCCAAATATCAGTGGTACACTAAAAAACTAAGTAAAACATCACAGGTATATAGGAATTTTTGAAAATGCATTACTGCTAATGAAATATGAAAACCTGGGATTCTTAGTTCACAGTTTTGATCAAAAATGTTTAAGCTCACCTCCCAATTGCGTCAAGGGGATCCCAGCACAGGTGAGTTCCTAACACTAAAATGTTACCCCTCTAGGAGCCTGTTCAGATTTCTACATCTCAGGGAGTGAAAAGAACTTGCTACTGAATAACCCTGCACTGGTTTAAAAGAGGTAGGCGGAGTGCAACGAGTTGTATACACTCCCCATCCAAGCATTCTCATTTTATTTACCAACCTTTTATGTGGCACCGTATCAAATGCTTTAGAAAAATCTAGATATATGACATCCAGTACCTCACCCGATCCAGTCTAGCACTGACTTCCTCATAGAAGCTGATGAGATTAGTTTGACAGGACCAATCCTTCATAAACCCATGCTGGAACGGCATTATACATTTATTTTCATTGAGATAGTCCAGGATAGCATCTCTGAGAAAACCTTCAAACATTTTACCTACAACAGAGGTTAAGCTTATGAGCCTATAGTTTTCAGGCTCCCTCGTTGACACCCTTTAGTGAATTAGAAACGCTTTGCACCATTTCTTACTGTGATCATCCTTTTGCATTGTATAGACAATACAAAAGGATGAACTCACAATTGAGCTTCATAGTGATCAAGTACCCTAGGGCCGCGGTGGCGAACCTATGGCTCTGCTGGCACGCATGCCAGGCTGGCCACTGGCAGGCTTCCTGCACTGTGACCCGGATGCCGCGCTAGGGCTCGGCATCTAGGTCACAGTGTCGGACCTGGGGCCTTCGGCAGGCCCCAGGTCTAACACAGCAGAGCCCGCCGCTGACTCTCAGTGCTGAAGGTGTGTGGCAGTCTCGTGTGCTAAGCTGGGCAGTGACGCGATGTAGTTACTCGGTCGCACAGCCGTCATAGACTGTGCGCCCGAGGAGCTGACGGAGGAGCGTCCCGCGCTGTGAAAGAATAGGACAGAAGAGGAGCGCGCTGGGAAGAGGTAAGGTGAGTATTAATGTTATTATTTTTATTTATGCTATCTATATACTGGCAGTGGGGAGAGCTATCTATATACTGGCAATGGGGAGAGCTATCTATATACTGGTTGTGGGGAGAGCTATCTATATACTGGCAGTGGGTAGAGTTATCTATATAATGGCAATGGGTAGTGCTATCTATATACTGGCAGTGGGGAGAGCTATCTATATACTGGCTGTGGGGAGAGATCTATCTGTATACTGCCTGGCGGGGAGAGCTATCTATATACTGGCAGTGGGGAGAGCTATCTGTATACTGGCTGGTGGGGAGAGCTATCTATATACTGGCTGGTGGGGAGCTATCTATATACTAGCTGTGGGGAGAGCTATCTATATACTGGCTGGTGGGGAGTTATCTATATACTGGCAGTGGGGAGAGCTATCTACATTATATACTGGCAGTGGGGAGAGCTATCTATATACTGGCAGTGGGGAGAGCTATCTATATACTGGCTGTGGGGAGAGCTATCTGTATACTGGCTGGTGGGGAGAGCTATCTATATACTGGCTGGTGGGGAGCTATCTATATACTAGCTGTGGGGAGAGCTATCTATATACTGGCTGGTGGGGAGTTATCTATATACTGGCAGTGGGGAGAGCTATCTACATTATATACTGGCAGTGGGGAGAGCTATCTATATACTGGCAGTGGGGAGAGCTATCTAATACGCTGTGGAAGTATCTTTGGCAGTGGGGAGAGCTATCTATATACTGGCTGTGGGGAGAGTTATCTATATACTGGCTGGTGGGGAGAGCTATCTACATACTGGCTGGCGGGGAGAGCTATCTATATACTGGCTGGTGGGGAGCTATCTATATACTAGCTGTGGGGAGAGCTATCTATATACTGGCTGGTGGGGAGTTATCTATATACTGGCAGTGGGGAGAGCTATCTATATACTGGCAGTGGGGAGAGCTATCTATATACTGGCTGTGGGGAGCTATCTATATACTGGCTGTGGGGAGAGCTATCTATATACTGGCTGTGGGGAGTGCTATCTATATACTGCCTGGCAGGGAGAGTTATCTATATACTGGCAATGGGGAGTGCTGGATATATACTGGCTGGTGGGGAGTGCTGGCTATATACTGGTTGGTGGGGAGAGTTATCTATATACTGGCAGTGGGGAGTGCTGGCTATATACTGCCTGTGGGGAGTGCTGGCTATATACTGGCAGTGGGGAGTGCTGGCTGGCTATATACTGGCAGTGGAGAGTGCTGGCTATAAACTGCCTGTGAGGAGTGCTGGCTATCTATATACTGCCTGTGGGGAGTGCTGGCTGGCTATATAGAGGGAGTGGGGAGTGCTGGCTGGCTATATACTGGCTGTGGGGAGTGCTGGCTATCTATATACTGGCAGTGGGGAGTGCTGGCTGGCTATATACTGGCAGTGGGGAGAGCTATCTATATACTGCCTGTGGGGAGCTATCTGTATACTGCCTGTGGGGAGCTATCTATATACTGTCTGATGGGAGCTATCTATTTACTGCCTGAGGGGAGCTATCAATATACTGCCTGAGGGGAGCTATCTATATTCTGCCTGAGGGGAGCTATCTACAGCCTGTGGGGACCTACATTCTGCCTGAAGAGAGCTATCTACTGTCTGTGGTAGCTATATACTATATTGTATATATAGAGAGAGTTGGTTGGGAGAAGTCAGCATGGAGGTGTGAACCAGATGGAGAAGAAAAGGGAATACGAACGACTCATTGGAGAAACGTCACCTGTGAGTCACTAAATGCGCCTGAATTGTAATCTCTTATATGTGTGCAAAGTGTAATGGTTTATATTAAGTAATGGTGTGGCGGATTTATTCAGTCACTTTGTGGTGGTGATACGTGGCGGTATTAGCCACTATCTGGTGGTGATATGAGGTCATTGTGTGGTGGCATTATTCAGTCACTCTGTGGTGGTGGTATGTGGCGGTAAAATTCAGTCACTATGTGGTGGTGATATGTGGTCATGGTGTGGTATTAAACAGTCAACTGCTGAGCACCTGTGTGCACTGCTTTCTACCACAATATGGTCACTGTATAGTAGAAATATGGCAGAGGGATGGGCTAAGCGACCGTCACATCCCTCGTATTAATTGTTGAGCGGCTCCGCTTCCCAACGTCACCTCCCTGCTTTGTGCCGACATCGGCGGCACTTTGTGGTAATTAAGGTATTTTTCGGTTGAAGTTTCGGCACTCAGTCTCAAAAAGGTTCGCCATCACTGCCCTAGGGGGACTCGTTATTTTTATGAAGAAAAAAGCTTTTTAAGGTATTAAAAAATATTTATAGTTCAAGTCACCCACTTTTGCCATTTCACAAATAAAAGAATAGAATAATAAAAAAGATACACATAATTGGTATTTCTGCATTCATAAAAGTCTGATCTATTAAAATATATTATCATTTATCCCATATGTTTAACACTGTAGAAGAAAAAAAATTCCAATACCTAAATTACATTTTTTGGTCATTTCAAGTCCCCTAACAAATGGAATAAAAGTGATCAAAAAATTCTTATCTATCCCAAAATGGTACCATCATAATTCAAAAATGCATCCTCATGCGGGTCCATAGATGGAAGTACAAAAAAGTTATTGGTCACAGAAAATGGCGCTGCAGCACAAATTTAAAAAATAGAAAATTTTTTATATTTTTTTTATGGTACTATTACATAATGAAAACCCTACAGGTTTGGTATTGCCAGATTTATGTTAACCTGTAGAATACAGATAATACATCAGTGACACCAAAAAGTGTATACAGTAAAAAAAAACCCGCAAACATAGCGCAAGTACTTTTTTTTTTCACGTTTCGCACCACTTAAAATTTTTTTGCAGTTTCCCAGTATATCCTTTCTTATGGGGAATTAGGAAATACATATTGTCCCACAAAACAAAAGCCCTCACATGTCTATGTAGGTGGGAAAATAAAAAAGTTATGGCTCTTGGAAGGCGAGGAGGAAATAAACAGAGTTATATAATTTTGACTGTGGTGGACTAAGGGGTTAGATAGAGTCACTTAGCAGCTAACAATGTGTCTTGGCAGCATGTAAGTTTTTCTCTCTCACTTGACACTTCCTCTTATGACAAATACAGCTCTGTTAGCTCACAGTTATAGCCAGACATCCTGCTCAGATGTCATTGCTTTCACGGCCCTTTCTTCAGTAACTCTCAAGTTAAAGGCACAGGTATGAATAAGAGCTAATAGAGCTGAAATGTCATGCACTACTGTAGACCCCTTTAATATAATAAAATTCATTTTGAGGCAAGCTTATCATCGCTGTAGAGGATAAAGAGACATGTGTAGATCTTTCTACCCTCTATTTTGGTAGTTTGAAATACATATTCCGAACCTCCGTAGAGGCAGCATTGGACTAGGGTAGCTAAGGCCACAGGTGCAGTTGATTCTAGGGGCCCACCATTGAGCTGTTACTTGGCCCACTGGTGGAGTTTATTTTAGGGGCCCACCCTACAACTACTGTAGATGACTGTACAAGCCTCCTATACTCTGCTTCTTGCTTTTTTACCTCTTCTGAGGATGTATATGCAGTTACTATACAACTCCACCTCTATCATGCTCAGGGGCCCCTATTCTCCTGTGAGCCAGTCTGAGCCTGCGTAGAGGTATAAATGTAGAAAGCAATGCAAGTTTGGCCACCTCTACATTCTCTGTGGTTGATGATAAAACAACTGTAATGCGAAAGTTACATATGGAAATATACCTTTTTACATTCTCTAAAATGTATCTATCTGTCCAAACAAACTGCAGCATTCCCCCAAAAAAATGTTTAAAGAAAAAAGTGAGTTTATTTACCCGTGTGAGCATGGTTTGTTTGAATAGTTATTAGAGTCATGTTTGGGACTGGCACGCTGGCACCTTTTTTTTCTTTTTTTTTTTGGGTGCTGCTGCTATCTATCTATCTATCTATCTATCTATCTATCTATCTATCTATCTATCTATCTGACAGTATTACTAACTGTGCCCCATTATCACCTTTTATTTGGTGTGTGCATTCATTGCTTAATGTGCCGTGGGTTGAAGGTGTTTATGCCAGTCAGTGTCTTGGCAAAGAATATTAAAAACAGAAAAAAATTATAAAGCAAATTCTGTCTTGGAACTAGGAAACAAGTTACAGTAAGTCAGTGGAAGACAAAATAATTGTTTGCATAGTATATGTTAACATTATGTTATAGAGATAACATTATGTTATAGACCAAGTAAATCTCCAAAGGCCCCCATGAGATTATACTGCGTATACTGAGTATACTGCTTGGTATAAACTTCTTCAGAGCAGGTATACAAAAATAGAAAAAAGTTATACTGATGTTTACCTGCCAAAAGAACATGTTTTTAAGGCATCCAATATCCACTTACATAGCTTGAATAGCACGGGCTCAGGACTTGAACTTGTGTCATATGCAGCAGAAGTTGGTTATAATACTGTATATAGCTGGTTTCTATCTGCAATGGAGGCATCTAGGTTTTACGAGGGAGGAGGCTCTTTGTGGAACTAATAAACATTGTAAAAAAAATTTGTTTTTATAGTAATATAAGTTTATTTGCTAATAACCTGCTTAAAGGCATCCTTTTTGATGTTTTATGCTACTAGTGTCCTTTTAGAATAAAATAGTTACATAGTTACATATTTTGTAAGGATAAAAAAAAGACAGACATCCATCCAGTTCAGCCTGTTGTGATAAAGTGTTGATACAGAGGAAGGCAAAAACCCTGATAAGGTAGAAACCAATTGTCCTCATTTTAGGGAAAAAATTCCTTCTCGACTCCAATCTGGCAATCAGAATAAATCCCTGGATCAACGACCCTACTCCAGAATCCTAGTCACTATAACTTGTTATATTATCACGCTCCAGAAATTCATCCAGACCCTTTTTAAACTCTGTTAGTGAATTCACAATGACAGGTTCCTCTGGCAGAGAGTTCCACAGTCTCACTGCTCTTATAGTTAAGAATCCCTTTCTATGTTTATGTAGAAATCTTCTTTCCTCAATTCAAGATGTAGAGGATGCCTCCTTGCTCTGGATACAGTCCTGGGTATGAATAGATCTTGGGAGAGAGCTCTATATTGGCCATTAATATATGTAAACATATTTATTATGTCTCCTGAAGCTGTCTTTTCTCTAAACTAAATAACCCTATTCTTGCTAATCTTTCTGGGTATTACGGTCCAACCAGTCCTTTCATTATTTTTGTGGCCCGTCTTTGAACCTTTTCAAGCTCTGCAATGTATTTTCTGTGAACTGGTGCCCAAAACTGTACACAATATTCCATGTGTGGTCTAACCATTGACTTGTATAATGGGAGAATGATGTTCTCATTGTGTGCATCTATTTCCCTTTTAATACACCCCATAATCCTCTTTGCCTTGGCAGCTGTGCCTGACACTGGCTGCTACAATTAAGTTTGTTGCCCACTAGCATTCCCAAGTCCTTCTCCATGTCACTTTTTCCCAGCGTTTTTCCATTTAACAAGTAATCATGGATTAGATTTTTCCTCCCCATGTGCAAAACCTTGCATTTGTCTGTATTAAACCTCATCTGCTACGTCTCTGCCCAGGTCTCCAACTTATCCAGATTCCTTTGTAATAAAACATTATCCTCTATTGTGTTGTTTACTTTACAGAGATTAGTATTGTCTGCAAAGAGCGATATTCTACTGTGCAATCCATGTGTAAGATCATTAATGAAAATATTAAAGAGGATAGTGCCCAATACTGACCCCTGTGGTACCCCACTAATAACAGGGATTCAGTCTGAGTATGTACCGTTAATCACCACCCTTTGTTTTCTCTCTCTGAGACAGTTACTTATCCACTTGCACACATTTTCCCCCAGTCCAAGCATTCTCATTTTACTTACCAACCTTTCATGTGCCACAGTGTCAAATGCTTTAGAAAAATCTAGATATATAAAATTCAATATCTCACCCCTATCCAGTCTAAGACTGACCTCCTTATAGAAGCTGACGAGATTAGTTTGACAGGACCGTATCCTTCATAAACCCATGTTGGAACGGCGTTATACATTTGTTTTCAGTGAGATAGTCTAGTAAAGCATCTCTTAGAAAACCCTCAAACAATTTACCTACAACAGAGGTTAAACTTACCGGCCTATAGTTTCCAAAATACCTCTTCTATTTACTTCTTGCTTATTCTAAACAGGGATGTCACCCCTACAGCTGCTGATTATCTGCAGCGGTCATGTGCCACTGCCTGACTTCACCAGCTCATGACAGCTTGCTTTATAAATATGATGTCAGGTAGTGGCTTGCGACAGCTAAAGCCAATTGACGGCTGGATTGGTCGTGTCCCATTCGGAAGAAGCAAGAAATAAACAAAATAACGGCGGAGAGTGAGGATGGCGTATTACCAGATCTAAGGTTAGAGAAGAGGTTAATTTAAGTTTTTAAGATTTTAAAGGGCACTATAGCTTAAAATGTTTTTTCCAAAAAATGGACACCTCCTTAAACCTGTTTCCAATCAGCAACTGAATTCCCATATATTTTTTATTCTGCATGAACTTGCAACCTGGCAATGATGGCATACCTTACCATAGACCAAATTTGAATAACACCCACCCTTCATTTGCATGGCCGTACCCATATATATGGCAGACATCCTTTTTTTTAGCTTCCTGAACATCCCTGAAAAATAGGGTCAAGAGAATGTCATATATTTCCAAGATAAACATTGGGTTTTGTTGAAAATATAATACCTACCCCCAGTAAGTCTCCCATCATAGAGCAGATACCACTTACATTACCAACTGTACAGTACTGTTATGTTGGCCTCTAATTGCAGCTTCCTGTATAGATTGTAATGTTCTTGGGAATTGGCAAAATTAGGCATGTCCAGAGCCTAAAGGTGGATGTTTACCCTGAAAAACCTCCTGTATATGCATATGGAGGGATAGAGAGCTTGTTTAAGGATGAGAGTAATTTATGTAAGCATAAAGTGGGCTGAAAACCTTTAGATGGATGTAAAAGGTTATAGATGTCAGTGAAACAAGGAATGAAAACTTGCATGAAAGAATAATATAACAAGAATCTATGGGAAGAGAGCTGAACGCTCAAGAGAGAATAAGTGAGACGTGAGGAACAGGATCAAGATGTTTGGCCAGGATGTTTTGCCAATGTTAAAGGTTCGCTAGCTCAGCTTTATGTAATAGGTCTAACCTAATCTTTTGGTTTTAGCTGTCCTTAAAGTACTAAATCTAAAATTCATCACCTACAGTGCCAAGATGAAATTTAAATGCAGCGGTGAATTTGGGCTTACCACTTATCATATCTTTCCCTTAAACACATTCTTTTTTCGTTGGTCAAGTATATTTTTGTCCCCTAAACTATTCACACATCCTCATATTTTACCAAGTATTACAAGTACTTTCCTTTTGGTTCTAAGGCATGGCTATACAGAGCAACATGGCCTAATTTCTGCTCTAATTACTCTTATAATTATGGCATCCCAACATTCAATTATAATATTTTCTGTAATCTATTATCTGCAAAAGAGATCCTGTGGAAATGGTTCTTCCATGTTGACTCATGTTTATGTGGAGTTAGCTCAACGAGAAGAGGTTAAAACCGCTGAAACATTTTACCTAATGATATCTTGCAGAAATGGCAAGTGTAAAACAGTCATTACCGAGTTTACAAAATATGTAATTACAATATGAAACTAAAGTCATAATTATTGTAGGTAATATAAGCTACTCTAAAGATACCCTTAAGATCCCTTGGTCACCTTACCACTGATGTCAATTCCCACGATTCCTAGTACAAGTGAGAAGCTTTTACATGTTGTTCACATGACATAGTTGACCCATGTTATTAAAACATGACCTTTTTATATTTTATTTCCAAACATCACAGCTCGTACTTTGTGTACACGAACCTGTTACAAAATGGGATGGGTTGTTATGGCCTATATTAGGGTCAATGGACAAACTGAGTACTTAGGCAAAGCAGGGTATTTTGAGGACAATGATGAATAACCAACTGTGATTTGATTCCTCAAGAATTTATTCTCAGCCTTTGCTAGATATTGAATTAATGATGAAGTAGAGACCCTTTTTTTTAAATTAAAACTTTGGTCTGTAAAACACAGAAAAGTTGAAACACTGAAATAAAAAAAAAAAACGATATTGCCTGCATTGTGCCTCAGCTTTATTTTATTTGTAGTGTAGCAGCATAGATTGCTTGTGAATTTTTAAAGTGTATTTAGCACTAGGGGTGTAATTATTATTACTTTATCTGTTTGTGAGTAGTTAGGCATCATTCGCATCAGGCTTTCTGCCTCCATCAGTGACATCCCTAAGGTAAGATTGAAAAAGTCATTCTGACAAATACCATGGTGAAGCCAAATGGGGTCGTTAAGTCAAACATAGTCTATTTTGGTTTATTCCCAAAATGTTTTATCTACAGGGAAAAAAAACATATACCATGTTTTTGTGTCTGGTATTTATAACATGTACATTCAGGTAGAAGAGCAAATATAGTTCAAAAGAGATTTCTAGACACTCAGATTCCTGTGGGTACACAGTAGTATATATCAAGACAACTTTTTTTAATGTATCATAACGGATACTACCAACTAAGGTCAAAAGCATGATGAAAAAAGGGAGCCTTACACAACATTTTATTTCATTTTAAAGTGACATTTTTCAGTTAAATTTATTTTGTAGTGAAAGTATCAGCTTGCGTTTCAATGACTCTAAAATCTGGAGCTGCAGTAAACATTCTGATCAGTCAGCAGAATAAGTTAGGTCATATGCTTCTGAGGCAGTTATGGGCTGGTATTTTTAGGGTGGGAGCAGACCAAAATCTATGGACCTTTTCATACTGATGTAACAAGTGGTTGACATGAGTGGCAACACAATCTTATAATGATAATTAAGCCAACTAGCAGTCGTGTGTAAGTAATACAAAGCAAAAATAAATGTAGGGACTTCTCAATGGATGACAGACAGCAAAACCAATGAAGACAAGAGCATAGATGGAAATGAAACAATAAATGACTTGAATCCAGAAGCAAGATACCAAACAATACCTGACTCTAAAAACAAGCTTTCACTAACTCAATTCCTAACCTGTCCCTAGTGCTGGCTCTAATGTCAGATCCCTCTACCCTATTCTACTCCTGACGATATTCCTAACAATGTCCCTCAGCTATTCTGACCGTTACCAAAAGAGCACAGAACCATCAAAGAGAATAGGAATATAACACAATGCAAAACTGACACAGGGCAGAATGAAAGCAACAGAGAACTGAAACAAAAATAGGGCTGTAACTGACTGCAAACAGAAAACTAACCAAAACAGGACAGAATGCTAGAAACAGAATGCAATAATCTCACAAGACACAATCTCTCAGCTAACAGTATACTTAGCACCAGTCACCCAGTGAAACTCAGCTTTAAAGAGGGCTACACGTAGTCTGAAGGGGAAACCTGTAAACACTAGTCAACATTTAGCTGACATCTATATAAGTGTATGAGCAGCATAAATTCTAAATATGACTGTACAAATAGGTAGACCCCCATTAAGCAGGCAACTCTCCAAATTATTTTGGCAGATAGTAGTTAGACACATGCTGTAAGGTAGGAAAGCCCTCTATTTGGTAGGTAGGTAGACCCCTGTTAGGTGGGCAAGCCCCTATTGGGTACTTAGACACAAGTCCTCCATTAGGTACACAGGTAAGTCCCCAGTGGTTAAGGTAGGAAGGTAGGTGGAAAGCAAGGCCCCAGATCCCGAGGACACACAGTTGAAAAACAGAACCTACCTGGGAATCAAGAAAATGTTCTATTATTCCCCTGAGAGATTCAGTAGGTTCTGGGACAGTGGGAAGGTATGCATATGCACACTGCCAGCTAATGCCAACTCACAAAACAAATACAGCAGCACACTGCAAATGCTAAGATGCAGATAAATAATTTATATATAAATTATTTTAAATTGCATTAATGCTATATCTAGCATAAATGAAAATCTGAGGTTCTTAGTAAACATTTTTGGCAAGGTGTCTCATTTCAAATTAAAACCTATGCTGCACTTGTTTTGCCTCTCTTTGTTCCTAGACCAGGCCTCCATACTTTTTGGGGCAAGCAGTTTCCAGCTATACTCTGCTCTGATTAAAAACTGCCTAAAAAGGAGGGTGGAGTGTATGACCTAAATGAAGGCCTAAGCCCATATAAAGAATTCAGAAAAGACAAACAATATCATATGATACGAATTCAACAGGTACAAGCTGCTACAGCTGTAAAATAAAAACAAACACAGCAGCAGACTGCAAATGCAAAGATGCAGATAAACACTAAGGGAGACATGTATGATCAGGTTTTTCACCCTTTTATGGCATAAAATGCATCTAAGTGAGCAGTCTAAGATGTCTAATGCGCCTAATGAATGTGTTAGGCGCATAGTTCGTAAGACTCAACACTTTCTGATGTGCCTAACATGAGGGGGCATTCTGGAGGTGTGTCGCATCACACACTCAGAATATTAGACACATATATTAATGTGGTTCGGCAAAACTAGGTGCATTACTGCTCCGACAGGCAGACCTATTTCAAAGTGATCTGCCTGAACCTGAGGAGTCGAAGTGGAGCTAGATTTGCCATTAGGGCAAGAAATGTCCCTTATTTCACAACTTACACCAGTACAATTATAAAAAGTAACTTCTGACAATTATCAAAATATATAAAATTAAATTATTTAAATTTAATAAAAAATTTTATCATATAAAATTAATATAAAAATATATAATATCCCAAAAATATAAAACTATCTCGTAGAAAATGCACTTAAATTTAATAGCATCTAAAACTAATTTAACATTAAATAACTCACTGATGTTGTTGTTCGTATTTTACCATTTTTAATTTTTACTACATTAAATTTGAAATTTATTTTTTTCTACTCTCCCCCTTTATTCTACATACAGCAAGAGCCAGCACACCACAGGTCTGGCTGGGACCCGTGGTCCACCATGCAAGATTAGTACCATAGTTTCTATTCACTGACATTCTATTCTAATGACTTTTATTTTCAACTATTTTCATCTATGGCCATCATTACTAATGCGCCTAACTTTAGTAATTCGCCTAACACATAGACGAGGCGTGTCAAACTTTAGACACCAGTTCTAATCACATGGAAACCAGTTTCATACATTCAGGCACATTATACATTGAAAACGAGACTCGACAATTCACTTTGAAGCACCTTCTTTCATACATGTCTCCCTAAATACTGCAGCCATGGCAGCTTCCGCCTGTACAATTTATTTTATACTGTTTGGCGCTTCTGGTTTTTTGGAATGTATGCATGGGGAAGTTTCTGCTTCCATTCTGGTCCTGCACTACTCCCATCCAGTTCAAGCTGTTTTTAGTCAGAACAGATTATGGCTAGTACTTTCCCTGAAAAATATGGAGGCCTAGTCTAAGCACACAGAGAGGTGTAGCTTAGGTTCCCATCTGAAATGAGGTCACCTTGTTTTTGGTGGATACATTCACACAACTGAAAAAAGTGAGGTGCTAAGCTAAAAACACATTTTTTGTAGTTAAATATTGATTGCTCCAAAAACAGATTTCTGGTAACAGACAACCTTTAAAGGGGTGTTATCGTTTGAGCTGCTCGTGCTGTTCAGCTAATTTTCTCAGATTGAGTTTGAAATCCAGGGGCGTGTCTCTCCTGTCAGCAGGCGTGTCTCTCCTCCCAGGAGGAGTGTCTCCCCTCACTCAAGAACTGTGACATCATCATTTTGTTTAAAGCAGGGGATGCAGAAGGTTGTCTGGATATAACAGCTCTGTAGCCTCCTGCATGCTTATGTCTGCAGCCTTGAGGCTCCAAACTCCAGCAAGCACCTGTCATATGTCTTAGTTTACACACAACTGAAAGCCAGCAGCTGTTACTTCTAGTGGTGTACATCCAAATTGTACTGACAACAGGCAGAGATCTTTACTCAACTACAAATGTCAGCTTCAAGTAAAGATCTCTGCTTGCTGTGAATGACGTGAGTGAAAACAATGGGGGGAGAAGCAAATCAGCTTTGAGAGAAGGCCCTGCTCAGCCTGTAACTGACATGGGCTCATGGTGCAGAGGTGGAGCAGTGAGTAGTGATAGACTATTGCTTCTACAACGAAGGGGGTTTGGGAGTTCTATCCCTCACCGGTATTTTTCCCCCCCCCCCCCCTAAATTCTCACATATTAGAGAACCCTAAAATATAAAGAAAATTCTCTATAATGTTTAAAATTACACATACAGGGCTCCCAATTTCATGTCTCATCCCCCCAGAATATATGCATTGATCACGTATGTTGAAGTGTTTGGGTGACGCAAGGATAGGACACTATATAGGGGGCTTTGGTGTGTATAAAAAAAAAATTTAATGTCTACACATAAAATTTTTCATATCTTACTATTGTACAAATTTTAAAGAACAAAAAAAAAACCTACTGAGGGGTTTAAACCCCAAAAACCTCTGTTTTGGAAGGCAATCACCTAATCTGACCACACAAGCAACTTATACAAACACATTTTGAACCCTTTATGTTATCACTACGGTGATGACATCAAAAGGAGGCAGGGGCTTGCATTCGATTGAGGAACAAACGCCTTCTTTTCCAAGTACACTTAAGGACTGGATCTGAAAGGGAAAGGAATCAACCTCTTAAAAAACCCCCTTAAAACACCAGTAATTGCACAAACATTGACCCTAAAGCGGGGAGTACATAGGGGTAGCAAAACCTTGGTTTCACTATCGTTTTAAACAGCTCAGAGGGGGTAAACACAAAAGTGTGCAGGCAGCCAATCACAGCACAGGGGGCGTGCCGGGGCTTTCCCTGTCTAGGGGCGTATCCAACGGGCTAAATGAAATGTCAGCCAGCCAACACAGTGCAGGGGCGTGTCTGGGTTTTTGGAATGCCGGCGGGGCTTCTGACCAGCAACAGCAGCAATAAAGACAGATTTAAAGGATGCTCAATCTGCTAAACCAAGTAAGAGGTAAGCAACCCAATTACAAAAGTGTTATTTTTTACTGTCCCCATAATCTGAGACATGATCTTTGTAACGATAAAACCCCTTTAAAGTGGCTCCACTTTGGGAAAACTTTAGCCAAGTCTGATGAGAAGTTTAAACAATTTGTATTGCTTTACCTCAGAGAATATTCAAGATATTTAAAGTATGCCTCGAGTTAAGCAGAAAAATTATTATATCCAAGATACTGTATACAGACAGCACTCTCTAATGACAGTGAAAAAAAGATTATAGTTTAGGACATTGCAAAGCAATTGCTACTCTGATGACGGGGTTTAACCCTTTTGGGTCTGAAAAAGCAGCGTGGCCCATGTTGCAGGCTGTTCTAAACTATGCATGGGGAGACAGCTTTCTGCTTTGACCTCCAGGCCACCATTTTCTGTACTTATCTATGTTATAACTTCTATAGCTCTACAGCACTCTAGAGAGATTGTCATCATTTATATTGGTCCCTGTCCCCATTTGGTTTCAATGTCTAAATTTAAAATTATTCATCTGTCTGTTTTTGGAGTGTGGGGCAAGCTGGAATACCCAGAGGAAACCCATGCAAACATTGGAAGAAACTCCTTTCAGATGTTCTTTGTGGGAATTGATTTCTGGACCTCAGCACAGCAGGACAATAGTACTAACCGCTGAGGCACTATACTACAGTGCTAGTATTGTAATTATCATTGTACGATCAAATAGTTAAATTGGCTAATCAAATTTTAGATGATAAAATGGTTATTATGCACAACTCTGCACTTTAATAATAAATTTGCATAACTGGAGTTACACTTTAATTTGAAATAATAGTTTTTCAAGAATATTTATAAAGAAAAATTTATTTAATTCTTGTTTTTTTGTTTTATTATTTAAGTCCTAAAAGCATGAATTCTAAAGTTCCATAGGTGTACTTTCTGTGGGCATAAGCCATAACTGCATATACAGTGTATGTATAGATAGAATATATAATAGAGTGCAATAAACAAAAGCTTAGAAGGACACGTATGAAAACTGTCTAGATATAAGACTACCAGAGCTCCCCTTTCAGTTTTCATACATAAGGCCTTTATTGAGTAACAAACTAGCAAAGGATGATGGAGGGCCGAGCATGCAATCTACAAAGGGATAGAAAGGATGTGAGTACTCTGTGTGTGCATATGTTTGTGTACATTAATCAGGCACAATATTAACCAATTATTTACCGTCCACTGTCTTTTGATGGCAGGCGATGCAGGTTCTCTGTCCGCAACAATGTCTTTTGGCATCGCTGCCTCATAGGGTGGTTTGTAGCCTCCAGCATCATAGCGTCACTGGAAACAGATCTGAAGCTAACAGCTGCTGAGCAAAGGAGGGATAAGAGGCTTCCTCCAATCTCTGCTGTTTAACCATTTGATTGCCATGGTCTGAGATTTGATTCCCTGTCCGACTGATTTATTTGGTTTCCCAGTGCCCAAAGGAGCCTAGTGAATGTCTTCACAGTTACCTCTGGGGACTTGGAATAAAGCCAGGGCTGTCTGTGGAGTAAGCCCGCTGTTAGGGCACACTGGGTGTTGACTGGGAACAATTTAAGGTTAGCGTTGATTTTATGGTGACTTTTCTCCAAAAATGTATTTGGGCTGAAAAGAACTGAAGAACCTGGATTTGACTGACCAGAATCTGAAGCATAACACTAGACTAGCTGTATTATGAACAAGAATATCACTTGTCTTAAGAAAAAACATTATTTTCCTATAATTTAGAATACACATTAAAAACCCTATTCTTTGAGTCTGCAAGAACATAAATTTCACAAATGTAAAGTCTCCTTTTACATTAAAATATATCTATATCCATATATATAATTAAATAATTTTAATATAATATATATATATATAAATATATATAAAATTTTATATACATTATCTCCTGAAGGTTGTTTTATGCTGATATACATAGCAACAAGGCAACTAGTCAGATTGTATCATATTGAATGTGATTGGACTAGTGTTACACTATGGATTTGTATAGGACTAGTTTAGTTTAATCGGGTGGAAAAAGATATGTCCAATCACCAGCCTTTTGGTGGATGGGAAAAAGAAAGTGTGTCCGATCAATAAATTATAGACTTCCTTTATCCTGTCTTAAAACTAGCCCTCCTTAAATTCAAAGGATTTAAGGAGGGCTTTCCATTACATAATCAGCAGGTTTCTCTATCAATAACAATTGTTCATTGAGGCACGAAAAGCCCAACCCAAATTTGGGGGTTTAAACCTTTAAAGGGGTAGTACACAAAACAGGTCTCTGTATTCTATATTTTCATGTTTGTAGAAAAATAAAAGAAAGAAAGATGAGAAAGAGAGAAAAATGTGCCCACAGACATTGACAGAAATGATAAGATGCTGCTGGAGGTGATACTGGAGAAGTTTTTTCTCTTCCATATATACTTTTTCCTGGATGCCAGGGGTCACACGTGTTTCACATGACTGTTTGGTATGTCGTATCCCACATCGACAAGATATCGATGGTCGATGATTAGTGTTCGATTGCGTTGGTATGGAAATCGACGTATCGATAGCGGCTGCTATGTTTTTGGTTTTTCGATAGGAGCGTCGATTATGAGGGTGAAACCCTTAAAGTCATGGAGAGCAACAACACCTTTATTTTTTACACCAAACAAGGCGGAAAGCTCAATTAACATCCCAACAGTCAAAAATTACGTGCTACATCTTAGGGAACACACTTAGGTTTATAAAATCAAAGAAAAAAAGTCACAACCATTACTATCCCTGTCTTGTACCACAGCCGACCCTTAAACCTGCATCCCCCAAAATTAAAAAGTCCCGAAGGGAGTAGTTTAACCATCAGTTACTTTTAAAATGGACATTGATATCCCTGCCTGGAAAGCAGCATGACCCCAAACCGCTACCCCCCGATTTAAAAATGCCCAAAAGGATCTTTCAAAACCCCCATTTTAGTTTCACTGGACATTGACAATACCTGTCCGGACCGCAAATGACCATAAACCGTCCCCACCCCCAATTAAAAAGTGCCGGGAAAAAGGGGTCTGTTATGTCTGATTTTATGTTTTTCGTTAATAAAAGGTATTTTTTGCCCTTTCAATTCACCCGGGGTGACTATTTGAATTGCTTTTTAAGATTTACGTGGGTGCAGGTCAATGAACAATCGGGTGTGCAAAATCAAAAAACACGTAACTGTGATGTTTCTTCGATAAAACGGTTTTTTTGGGAAACCAAACAACCTGGGGTTTGGATTTACAAGATTGCGGGGTTTTGTAATTTAACGGGAAAGGGGTGGATAATGCAGTTACTGGGAAATGATGTTTTCCCCAAATATAATTTCCCCCCCCCCCCCCCCCCCCCCCCCCCCCCCCCCCCCCCCCCCCCAAAGGCTGCCCAAAAACCAGGAAATTTTTCAATAGCAAACGTTAAAAAATAAAGATATTCCACTAAAATGTTTTACACTAAGTCTTTTGAACTTTTTTCCCAGTTTTTTTAAATGGGAAAGCTTTTCTGTGGTTCCCCCGTGGGCCCACCCCCCCCCCCCTCCCCCACAGCCGTAAATTTTACAGCGGTAATGTGCTTTTAAAATTCCCCCAAACTAACTATTAAAAATTTCAAATCTTAATCTAACAAAATTTGGGAAGGATACAGCTAATAGTTAGGGTTTCTCTTTTCAAAAATTTGGGACAAATTTTCGCTGAGCTGTTTGGCCACAGGCGACCCGAAAGGTCCTTTTCCCTATAGACGCTGAGAGAAAACTGGGGCTGAAACGGGAAAAAGGTGTTCTATTTTAAAACGGGGTTCTTTGTGTTTTTTTCCCCCAAATTTCGCAACCAAAACACCCCAGTAAATGACCCCAACCCCACATCTCACCCTCCCTCTATTCTGAAATTCTGTTTTTCGGGCCGAAAAAAATTTTCAGGAAGCGCCAAAAAAGGGCCCGCATTTTAATAGATGATCCCACAATTTTAACCTTAATTTTTCGAATGATTTTAAAATTTTCGATCCCCAAAAAAAAACCTTGCCGTTTTTTCAACTTTGCCCGATAAAAATGGGCTCAACATTATCGATGATAGTTGATCGCCGATGACCATTAAAGTCTATGGGAGAGCAAAAACCCGCTTCATTCTTACACAAAAACAGAGCTGGAAAACGGCGGGGTTTTTAAAAAACCAAAACAGTCAAATGGTTTACGTGTTTAACTT
>JAODAL010029088.1:0-52205 GCA_025379985.1 Phyllomedusa bahiana | reverse complement strand
TCCCATACAACTTGGAAACACGGCTCCAGACTCCACCGTTACTGCCGACTCGCCCGAATTTCACAATACGTTTTGTCACAATAACACTGCAATGTAGCAAACATCGCGTCTCGTTCAATATTTCAACATCAATTTATAATCTGAAAAGTTAACTTGTGAGCCGAGAGGGTATTCAATTAATCCATGGATGAGTTAGTGGCTGGGGCGGTCCCCGGGGGGAATGCCAGCGATGAATCCACACCTGCATCCTTCTAAATGTGTCAGCTGCAAAACCGATCGAGCGCTACACCCTCCATATTTCTACGTCGTGTTTATAGACTCTGTTCGGAGACGGATTCCTCTGCCGCACCCGACGGACGTCGCCCACAGTCTCCTCACAAATCCCATAAAAGAGGCGGAGGACTGATTACTTACATTATCGCCGATTCCTTACATTTGTTATCATCGTCTCTTTAACCGAGAAAATATTGAGAACATTTACACAAGAAAATCCCGGGACACAGAGATCCTTGAGTTGTCTCTTGCTGTCAAGTTCAGAAAAATATTATTGACTTAAAGGGGTTTTGCCACAAAGTGAAATTTGAGGGCAGGAATTTTGAAAATTAAAAAATTTAAACATTTTCACCATTCATCATAATTAAAAATTCTGCAACGTTTTGTTTTAGCTGCTCCTTAGTGACCTTGTTTACGGGTTCTCCGGGGGAATATGCCCAGGGCTGAGAGCTCCTCACTCCTGGCCGCACATGCTCAGACATCACCTCTACTGAGTGTTCAAACCCCAGGTGCTATCATTCTACTCCTGTCCTATGGACTAGTTAGTAATAAGTCAAAAAGTGCAAATAAATAAAAAAGAAACCTCAATCAGGTCTGTGCATTGATAAAGAGGAGAAAAAAATCCACAGGTTTAGTTCCTGCAGGAATTTGAACCAAGGAGCCTTATGCTGTAAAGCAAAAAAGTTACCGCTGAGCTACAATGTAGCTACTCACAGCTCTATACATAAACAGACCTTTCTTTCACTAGAGAGAGGAAAGGCCTGGTAATATCATCCTGCTGGGTCATATGATCTGCAATTCAAACAAATCACACACGCCCCCTTCTGAGCACACAGAGCTAAAGAGCTGGTTGCAGGAAGTATGAAATGAGATTGTGGCAAAACCCCTTTAATGCCAAAGACAGCCCCAATTACTCTAATCTAGAGGTGCTCACTCAGTAACCCAGCCTTCTCAAAATCCGGAGTGGTGTTGTGCTTCAGATTGGGGTCAACGTTAAATTCAGATAGACCCAAACCATATTTTGGGGAAATTGCCATAACCTCAAGCTTAGGTTGTACTTAGGGTTAGGGGTTTTTGCAGGGTTTCTAGGGTTAAGCTACTTCTTTGTGGCCCTCCAAGCCTTGTGACGTCCAGGTGCGGGATCTCCAGTCTGTAGTCACTTCTGGTTATTAGCGTCAGTCTGACAGTGACACTACTTTAGGAGCGTCGCCAAATCTGGTTAGTTAACTGTTAAAATCCCATAAAAACCCAAACCCTAACTGGGGGCTAGGGTTACAGCAGTCTTGGACTGGCCCACAGGGGTTTAACAACCATTGTGAGCCGGTTATAGAGGGCAGTTACCCTACCTTTAACACAATTACAATAAAAAATACACAAGTAAATAGCTTTTACTCATTTAACAGTGTATAACCATGTGTGATGATAGTAGTTGTTTCTCTTCAGTAGAGGTGAAGTGTAGCTATTCTATAATAGCGAAGGAGCAGGGTGGGAATGGCACACCACTTGTCATAATCGTAGGTATATTTATACATTTATATAGATTATCCAGTTTGTTGCACCATCTTCTACTCCGCAAGCAGCTTTTTCCTCTAACAAATTGACAAAAACCTTTGGATATTTATACTAGATGGACTCAACGTTAGAAAATTAAGTGGACAGAGCGCGATGATAGTAGAAACACTGCTGATGGTGACTCCACAAGGAAGTTCAATCTGGATTAAGGACAGTGATAAATGATGACTAACCCTAAGAGATAATTGTCCCTATATCTTCTGCTAAACATATCCCTGACATCTCACCCTGACATCAAAACCCATCTTGAAATATCCCTAAGCTACAACTTACCCTGACACAGCAAGTGGCTCTACGACCCAAAGGCTCATTGGGTTGAGCACAACAGAAAACTATATAACTGCACAACTGAGATTCTGAAGGACTACAACAAATTCTCAAAGATCATGGCTAGGCTGGACAAAAAAAAAAACAATTTAGAATGTCAAAACTGAATGCAAAGTCTTACTAGATTACTAAACAGAATCTCAAGATATAACATTCACTCAGAACAAGCACTTAGACTAAACATTGACCTACAGGACTGGACAGTACACAATAAATATATTGAAAACAGGACATAAAACACAAGACACAACAGAACAGAGGTCCGCTATTAATAAGCCTTATTTTTGCAGAACCATGAACTTTTACAGCAAAATTAGCAATTAGCAAGTTCACTCAACAAGCCAATGCTGTGAATCATGGTCAGCTAATATGCAAACAAACACACAAAGAAGAAGAAAGACATATCATAGGAAATCCTTTTTTTTTTGATGTTTGTATCATTAACATGTCCTCTGGCTTCAATATCAACAAGCCCTCTTTTTGCTAAACCATGAACAATTAGTCAATTCACTCAACAAGACAAAGCTGTGCAGCATGGTCAGTTAAAATGCAAAACAACCACACAAAGAGGAAGACAGACATAGTATGGAAAATCTTTGCTGATCCCCTTATTGTAACAGTAACATGCCCTCTGGAAAAATTTGTATGGTCATGGATTTTCTTTGGCTGTTTTCGAAAGATTTCAGAACAATCTCTCAAACCAAGAACTCTGCTTGGACATGACCTAACAGGACTAGACAAAACACATTTATTGTATTGTATTGATCCCCTTATTGTAACATGTCCTCTGGAAAAATCTGAATGGCCAAGTATTTTTGAGCTCTTTTCTAGAGGTTTTTGAGGACAATCTCTCAAAACAAGAACTCTGCTCGGACGTCACCTAGCAGGACTAGACATAACGCATTAAAGATATTGGAAACTGGACACAAGACAAAACACAAGACAGAAAAAAAAACATATCATTGCACCACCTGCACCGGGCTTCAAGCCAGGCCTGCCACTAATCTGGGGAATGGCAAGAGGTGAGTTTTTTTTTTTGTTCTCAAATGTGGCACTACCTACCTGGCGCCTATCTGTTGCCAACCTAACTACCAACATACCTGTAGCATAACTACCGGCTCTGCTCTGTTCACTTCCACAACTGGGTCCATTATGATCAAGGCCTGTTGGCCAAAACGTCGGACCATGCGAATACTCCATTAAAGTACTACTTGAGTTATCTACCGATCTATATGGAGAGTTATACCTTTTTCCTTTTGTAATTACTGCACTGTTTGAATTTACACTTCACAAGTATCTGAAGGTGTGCTGTGGATTATCATTCTACTACCTACCTACCCACCTACCTATGGTCTACCTACCTAGAACCAATCTCCCTACCTATCTATGGCCTACCTATCTGGGGCCTATCTACTGCCTACCTCCCTGGGGCCTATCAACCTACCTACCTAAAGCCTAGTTAGTGCCTATATACCTACCTGGGGCAAACCTACCCCCCTTTGGCCCCTCCCCCATTCCCTGGAATTAACGGGCCTGGGGGGTTCCCCCCGGGGGCCGGGGGGAAACCCAAACCCCCCCAGGGGGGGGGTTCGCAGCGATGGGCGCGGGGTGTCGGGCTTATATTACAGCTGCATCCCGAGGGGTTCGGCCCCGACCTGCGATAAATCCGGGGGGAGGGGGGGGTTTTAACCCTCTTAATTATCGCGACCATCGGGGTCGCAATAACTAAGAAAACGCAGGGGGAATCGCACCCTCCTGCGTCTCTGTTGGGGGGCAGCACCGGGGGATCGCAGATCCATGCAGCCCCTGCCCTTTGACAGACAGAAGGGAAAGGGCGGGAAAATCCCCTTCCCGGGGTTTGGGTTCCTGTGCCGTCACGTCCCCGGCCGGGGCCCTGTGGGCAGGGGCCCGGCACGTGACGGGCCCTTTTTAAACCATAAACCAGTGCACAGCAACAAGCTATGTACTGTTTTCCTATTGAATGAGAGATTTTAAAAATCCTCATTCAAATTTCCCCCATTGGGGGGGAAAAATAAAATAAAAATGTGAAAAAAAATAAAAAAAAAGGGGAAAAAAAAGTAAAAACATGTAAAACAAAACACGAAAAATAAAATTTTAAAAAAATTTCACCGCCCCCTTTTTTCCCCCTTTCAAACGCCAACGCCCCCAAAAAAAAAAAAAAAATTAAAAAAAGGACCGTTTTTTGGTACGGCCCCGTTTGGAATGGGCCTGCCCCAAAAATCTGTCCTTATAATTTAAACCTTTCATTGAACCCGTTTAAAAAAACAAACAAAAAAACTAAACCAGAAATTTAAATTTTTGTTCATCCCGCAGGGAATAAAATTTTGGGTTTTAAAAATGAAACAAAAACGCCTTTAAACGGGCCAAAGTTTTTTACCAATTAAAAAAAGTCCATTCTTTAAAAATAAAAAAGTTTATGGGTTTTCAGAAGAAAAGCAAAAAGGGAATTTAAAAATTTTTTTTTTCCAAAAAACAAAAAAAACTTTTTTTTTTTTTAAAGTGCTTTTAACATAAAAAAAACTATATAATTTGGGACGCCTAAAGTATTCCCAACCCCCAAAAAGGTTTAAAACTAATTTTTTTTTTTCGGATTACTGCACAATGAGCCCCTGGGTTAAAAATAAAAAAAAAAAAAAAAAATACTAGAATTGTAGTATTTTCTTCACCCGCCCTTTCCAAAAAAAAATTTAAAACTGAAAAAAAATCCCCTTTTCCCCCCCAAAAAAAGATAACCCAAAAAAAACATCAACTCATACCGCAAAAAAAAAAAGCCGGGGATCAGTTCCCCTACACGAAAAATAAAAAAGTTATGGGGTCTCAGGGCCTTTTGGGGATGCCCAAAAAAGTGTTTTCCTGTTTGGGAAAAAAAGTGTTTTTTATTGTAATTAAAAAAACAGTAAAAAAAAAAAAAAAATATACAAATTGGGGTTTTTGCTTAAAACATATGACCTTGCTTTTTTAATTTAAAAGGCCCTTTTAAAAAAAATGGTTCATTTTAAAAAACCAAAACCGGCAAAAAAGAAATTTCCGCTAATTAAGAAAAAAAAAAATTAAAAAAAAAAATTTTCCAAAGGAAATTTGCTTTTTTTTATTTTTTTTTTTTTCAAAAAAAAAAAAAACCTTAAACCCCCCAAAAAACCTTTAAATTAAAAAAGGCCAAAAAAAAAGTTTTTGGTTTTAAAAAAAGGCACCCCCCAAAAAAAATTTTGGTAACCAAAAAAAAAAGGGGGAAAACGGGAAACCCCCCCCGTTCCAAAAAAAGGCCCCCCAAGGCCCCTACACAGCCCTTTTCCCTTTTCCAACCCAGGCAAAAAAAATTTCAGATTTTTTGGGAAAAAAAATTTTTTTTTAAATTTTTACACCTTAAGCTAAAAAATTTTTTTTTGGGAAACACCTGTGGGGTCGATATTTCTCACCAAAAACCCGGGAAAAAATAACCCCTTTAAGGGGTTTTTTTTTCCAATATGGGGTCTTTTTTGGGGGGTTTAAATTAAATTTTTTGAAACCTTTGGGGCCCCCCAAACCTGAAATGGGGGCCTAAATAAAATTGCATTGAAAATGAGACCTGAGTAAAAATTGGGGCTCCTCGTATTCTGGGGCTTAAGGGGTTTTGGGGCCCAAAAAGTTGGGACTAGGGCCCCCATATGGGATATCTCTAAAAAAGGCAGACCGGGGGAATTGATATTATGTTTTCATTTACCCCCCGGGCACATTTTTCCAAATTTCCCGGAATAATGGATAAATTATTGGGAAAAAAAATCCAAAAAAAGTGGAAAATTTTTAAATTTCACCTCCCCTTTGCTTTTAAATTTTTGTAAAAAACTTTAAAAGGGGGGAACAAACTTCCTAAAAAACTGTTTTAAATACGTAAGGGGTTTTTAGTTTCTTTGAAGGCCCTCATTTATGGGGGTTTTCCCAACATGCAGCCCCCAAAGCCACGTCCCGAACTGGAAATGGTCCCTAAAAAATGTAAATTTCAAATTTTCTTAAAAATGGAGAAAATTTAAATACTAAAATTTTTTAAGCCCCCTAAATATAAAAAAAAAAAAAAGGAATTTAAAAAAAGATGCCAACCCATTTGTGGTATATTGGGAGATGCTAGGGTTTTTAAACTATTTTGTGGTGAAAAAATTATCTGTCTTGGGACGCAAAATTTTGAACTTTCAAAAAACACAGTTTTTTCCAAATTTTTTTTTTTAAAAATTTTTATTTTTTTTCACAAAAAAAAAAACCTTTTTTATGGAAACATTTTTTTACTAACTTTAAAGCTTGTGGGCCGAGAAAAAAATCTCAGAATCACATGGAAGGTAAAAAATGTCAAAAAGTTTTCTTCACATTTAAAAAACAATGCCCAATTTAAAAATTTTTGGGGGTGTCGGAAAAAGGCCCCAAAAAAAAGGCTGGGTTTTCCCCCAAGGGGGGGTTTAAAAAAGAACAGAGAATTTTTTATAGTGGGGCCCGGGGTGGAAACCCCCATACCATGTAATTTGGGCCCCCCCCCGCCAAAAAACCTTCCGCCTTGGGTTTTTTACTATCTATAAAGTTAGGAGCCCCGGGGCTTTGGGTTTTAAACATCGCTTTTTAATTTTTCCCCAAGGGGATTTTGAATCGGGTTGGGGTTTAACTATAAAGCAAAGTTGCTTTTAAACCAAATTTTCCCAAAAAAAGGGGCCGAGACTCGTTCCAAATGAACCATTCTGCTGCTCGTGTGGCTCTACTTGTTGGGGTTTTGGCTTTGATAAAATAATTTCACTTATTAAAAATGACAAACCCAAAAAGCTAAACACCCAAAAAAATCACATTTGGGCCCCCTTTGTGCATTTCCCCCCTGGGGCGGTTTCCCCGGCCATTTGGGCTCCGTGTGCGGGTGCCCCCTAGAGAGGTTTTAAAGGGACATTGGGGCTTTCCCGTGGCGATGCCCGTGAAAACTGGTTCCAGGCACATTGGACTCCTGTGTGCCCATGCCCGGGGGAGCTGGTTTCCAGGCAAATTGGAACCTGTGTGCGAAGCCCAAACTGGTTTCCCGGCACATTGGGGGCTCCCCTTTTGCGATGCCCGAGGCTTTGGGTTTCCGGCACATTAAAGGGTAATTGTCAAAGGGAAAATTTGGTTTCAAAAACTCAGACAAGCACTAGAAAAGGGGGGAAAAAAAAAAAGGCCCTTTAAAAAAGAACCTTTATTTTAAAAAATTTTAATAGAAAAAAAACCATTTTCAAAACCCCCTTTAAAAGGGTGGGGAAACAAAAAACCCTACATGGGGGCCCAAAAGGGTTTCTATACCCTAAATGGCCCTAATTTCACTGTTAACCCCCCTTGCCCATCAAAAGAAAAACGGATAATCGCCCTGATAAGGGCCGGGGTCCGTCCGCAACCTTCCCTAAGAATAAGGGGGTTTCAGTTTAATATGGTCCCGTCCCTACTTTTTTCAACCCCCATAATAAAAAATTTTTTGGTTTTTCCCCAGGGGGGAATTTGTAAATGTTGAAGTTCCCTTTCCAAATTTCCCGACATACATCCCGTCTCTTGCATTGACATTCAGGGAGACAGAATACTATATCCACCATTTTTTTTTATACCTGGGTGGTTTTTACTCCCCTTTTTGCTAATGTTCAGTATAAGAGTTCCCCAAAAAGTTAAAAGCAGATATCCCAATTTAAAAAATACTGTATACCTTTTTTTATTCCTTTTTACCCCTAATTGTATTTTTTTATGTATGGGTCAGAATCCTTCATATTTTTACCCCCCATCATGAAACTGAGCTTTTTTTTGCTACATACATTTTTCCAGGGTAGACCAAAAAAAAAACCCCCTTTTTTCTGGATCCACAAAAGTTTACTTTTTAATTTCTCTTTTTAAAACTCATCTTCTCCCGTGAGGAGGGTTTTTTCTAGGCTGAAAGGGTTTATAAATCCCCGGATGGGCATATATCTCATAAAGTCCCCATAAAACTTGATTTTTCTAAAAAAATTTGATACGGTTTTCCCCATAAAAGGGTTGGGAAGTAAAATGGGAATTTTGGACTGCAAGTTTGGGGAAGGGAAATGGTGGTCTGTATTGGAGGGGGCACTGATATTAGAGGCATATCAAAGGGTTTACTGTTGGGGTGAGAGGGGGGCGGATAAAAATTCTTGTAACCATTTTGAAATATAACAATTTTAGTGGCCGGGGGTTCTGGAGAAGGGTCGGGTAATTTCTAGATGTTTTAAAAATATTTAAAAAGTTACAAGACCAGGATTCGGGAAAAGAAAAGGGGCGGGTACATTTCTAATGTAATAATATAACAATTATAGGGGACCAGGATTCTGGAGAAGGGGGCTTTGGGGAAAATTTCTAGATGTTTAATATTTAAAAAGTTATAGTGGGCCCAGGAGTTCTGGTGAAGTGTCTGGATACATTTTAGGAATGAAATAATAAACAATAATAGTGACTCGGGATTCGGGGAGGGACTGGATAACATTTCTAATGAATATAACAAGTTATAGTGCTACAGTATTTCTGGAGAAGGTCTTGGATACATATCTAGATGTAATAATATAACAAGTTATAGTGGACCCGTCCGGTATACGTGAGTAGAAGGGGTCTTGATTAGAGATGGGCAGAATTGAATCTAACACGAGTATGGAATCTCGTTTTTAGTATATATTCAGGAAAAAACTTCGATCGGAAAGAAGTCAACTTTGGGGTACTTCGCGGGAACGAAGCCATGCTTATGGATGATAAAATGGCTGCGAGCTACATGGCTCTACATGTGGCAAAGCTCTCTGTGATGTAGAAGGGCATAGCCTGCATGACATGTGCAGAGGTAAGCCAATTCAGGACCGTCGGATTTTGTGATGATTTCACCGCACTATATAAGTCCGGGGTGCGACGGCTTGGGAGCTCATACACCGCTATACCGCTTCTCACTGTACTTAGATTCAGGGAAGGTGCTCTTCCGCGGCTGATTGTTTACTGAAGAACTGGATTTTTATACACGATTTTTTGGGGGTGTCTCATCACTTCTCAGAGACTGTTCCTTAATGTTCTATTTTCTGATTTTGTTTTGGGTATTGGATCTGAAATCCAGTGTGCGTTCCACTGACAGCTGCAATATACATTTAAATCCTATCTGCTCACAGCACAATGAATATCCAAGGGTGTATCTAAGCCATTCCTGTTTTATTCATTTAAAGAAACAAGCATTTTTTTACAATACAAATAATCCCACTTAATTTTTGGCTTCCTCTCAATATCCTTTTGCGCAATTTACATCCAATGTTAATTAAGCGTTGTTTTTTTCAGTCGCAGCTGTGGTGGACTCCCAAGAAACCGTCATTTTCCACACCGCCAAAAAATTTTTTTTTTTTTTCCTGTACACACATAAAATTCACGAAGCAAAGGTTAATTTACAATTTTTCCTGTGTATGTGTAGCGTAGAAAACACCGCCTGTAACAGACGCTACAAGAGCTCATAGTTTTGTGTTTGCTCACGTTTATGGCGCAAATGTACATCCAGGGGTTTTAAGTAAGGTTGTTCTCAGTTGTATAAACACAGTAAAAGAAACTTTCCATATTTTCACACCCAAACCGCCACACGTAAAGAAATTCAGGTAGCAATAATTCATATCCGAACGGTTAATTATAGCTTTACATTCAGTAAAATACAATCAGATTTTTTATTAAAACGCACATACAAGTCAATTTTTCCTGCACATTTGTGGAGCGCAATTTATATCGCAAGGGTTTTACCCAAGCTTCTTAGTGGGTTCATTTTGGCTCAAATACAGTGTGTGTATTTAATCATATACAGATATCATCATCAAACAGTGTCTGTACAGTTTTAGAACAAACTAGTATGTCAGACATAGAGGTTGCAGCTCTTCACCTGCGAGTTGGCATGTGGGCACAAACATTCACTGAGGAGCTAGGCCCAGAGTTCGCTAAGCACAGCACGGGACGTCGCAGCAGTTGATCACTCTGAGGCCACAAACTGCCCGCTGTACATCAAGCGGCCCGTGTGTTGTTCCAGCAACCCCAATGTGTTTCTTTGATTGGTTGACTAGGTCATCCACTCCTCCCAGATGACATCTGACCAACCCCTATCGCCAAGAGTCGGTGGGGAACCCTCATGACACAACCCTAGTTGGCATTGCCCGGGACGGTTCGGCCGGCGGCCCTCACCTGTCCTCAAGCCGCCTCTTTGCCCATCCAGTTCCCTCAGCCAGAGATCTAACTATGTGGGCTGGGCTCAGCTCCAGCTATATAGCGAGGAAGAACAATTTGAGGAGGGAAGTCAGCAGCTACTTGGCAGCGAAGGAATTGGGGCCAATATACCCCCATCTTTCTTGCAGTATGGCCGCAAAGTATAGATGTTGAGAGTGGCATGGGAGGTTCATGTTGTGAGGGGACAGCCTCGCTTACTACAAGACGCGGTGGATGAGGACTAGAGCAGTGACATGAAACACAAATGAGATTATTGATTTGCCGACCGCACTTGGGAGCCCGGGTGAGGCAAGTGCTTTCATCATTGGCAGGAGAAGAGGCGTTCACTTTTTGCGCGTCAGGCAGCGGTGTCAGCCATCAATGTTGATCGTGTGGCTGTTAGTCAGCATGGAACGCAGCAGTGTGAGGTCGGGAGCCAAGTGGCCAACGGGGTAAAAAAAAAAGACCCCGCTTCGCAGGTCCAAGAAAGTAGCAGCACCGGGGCTCACGAGGCAGCGTCGGCAGTAGTCACAGCAGGGCCGGGCTTTGGCTGTAAAATCCGATAACTCGACGGGTGTTTGCAGTTTCTTTGCAAAGACATAACCGGAAGGAGCCGAATATGAGGTATATGTAATAATCTGTGGGCAGAAAGTGAAGCGTGGTGCCAGGGACTACCGTTTGGCAACCACGGCCCTGCATCACCACATGCATAGCGGTCAACCATACCACGCCGGTGCGCTGGGAGAAGAAGCGTGGCTCTCCAGATGGGTGGTCCATCCTGCCGCCGCAAAAGCAAACAGCGCAGAAGCAAGTGGCCCAGTGGGCACGTATGCCAATGCAGCCAGTCAATTCTCAACCACCTCGGCAAAGGGAGCTGTTTCTTCTTTTGGACATCATCTTACCCGGTCCAGATGCTCCTACCTGCTCCTCTCGCTACTCATAGGCGCCAGCAGCTGCCGTTTCAGAGGCTAGAGTCGATATGTCAAGAGAGACAACCAGTATGCGTCCAAACCATCCTAAGGTGCGATAAGTCTGACTGTGCTTTCGCTTCCAAGTTGTGGTGCTGCAGTCCCACCATTTCCAAATGGTGGACTCTGCAACCTGATTCGGGAGAACTATGCTTGTGCCAAAGCCGAGTTGGAGAGGTTCGCAAGCCGTAATTTTTTTTCTTTTTCCAAAAGGCAGTACCGCCACACTTCATAAATATGTAGAACAGAAGGTGGGCCAGTCTTTGAGCTTATCGGTTTAGTTCCAAGTGCACGGTCAGCGCGGAACGTTTTGGAGCTGTAACTACGATCAGGGCCAGTGACATGTCCTTCTTTAAATTAAATACTCCCACAGAGATGAATGTGCTTCCAGCCCAGAGCACACCAACAACTGGACAGGAGGACCCCCGCTTTCCTCCTCCACTTTGTCAAACCTGCAGCAACACCTGCGCCAATGTCCCGCCTCCCTCAACCTCACACCACCTACCACCATCTCAGCCCTCCACAAGTACTGCTCCATCATACACAAGTGTAGGCACAGCAGTGTCACACAGGTTCTAACACACTGGTCTTTGCCCTCGGCGAACGAAGTCACAACAGGGGAGAACTGCTCCCAGAAACGTGTCATGCAGACTAGAAATCGATGTGTGTCTTTCCTCCTTCCCTCCTCCGTGCCCACTGCAGAATGCGGAAACCATGGTGAGGGACAATGGGAGAATGGGATGTGGTGTCCCGCGGCTGCAAAACCGAGGAGGATGGTTCCCTTGCGCCCAGCATGGCGCCACGTTTCAATCTGGTTGTGAAAAGGATCCTAGAATCTTCCCATCCGAACTTGAAGTGGCCAAGCACTTCATCCACTCCTACAAAAGTCTAGGAACAACCCTCCTCAGTTGCATGGAGCGGCAGAACGGTCCTCCCCCAACACACGTCTGATATGCGATGTTTTCCATCCCCCGCTGGAATTCCAGCTCTGCACAGGTTGGACCGACAGTATGAAAACAGATGAGAAGGCCTTAACGATTTTTTTGATGATCGTCAGGCGGACAGGATTACTTCCTCAGTGTAACTTTGATGTCAGCCCAGTGGCACTCATGCGTGACACCTGCCGGTTTGTTGAGGCCATTTCGAGGAGGCCACATTATGTCAGCAGTCCCCCAGGACAAATACGGGATGTGAATAACGTCATTCCACTGCATTCATGTCGCTGGAACAGATGCAGAAAAATTTGTCTGAGCAGGGGACTGGAGACGTGGTGACTACATCTACGCAGCCACATGAGTCCGATGGGGACTAAATGGTAGGGAGGAGGGATGCAAGGAGGAAAGACATTGAGCAGAAGCATTGACTGGTGAAATGAGGTGATTTACTAGCCCATTACAAATAGAGGAGAGCAGGCAGCAGCTGGAGGAGAGAATAGGAGATGAATAATACGAGGCAGTTATGACCCCGCAGTCACCAGTGGCAGAATACAGTGGAAGATGGAGCCAGGGGAGCCCCTCGGAGACACTTGTGCCAGATTGTGCCCGCAGCATGCTGAACTTTGCCTGGCTAAGAGACATCTGAATATCAGCATCTTGCAGAGGGATAACTCTTGGCTCTCCACCCTATTAGGACCCTCGCTACCAAATAACCCCGAGTCCAATAGGGTGTGTGATCCCTTTTTTTTGCCATCGGAGTGATGACAAACACAAATTACTAATAGGTAAATCCACGCTAGTACCAGTTGGGCCGCTGCCCTATGTGCGGCATCGTCCCTCCCTCTGTACAAGGACCTGACCGTGTTGTTCGCTCAGCGCTCACATCACTACTTGCCACGGCTGGCCGGGGCGAAGGTGGGGGAGGTCGGAGCATACCCCCAGCTCCATCAGCAGCAACCTAAGTCTGAATCACTGGATGAGCACTTCCTTCCACCCCCAAGGTTGAGGCGGTCAGTCACCAGCAGCAGCAGCAGTGACCTGGAGCACGGAGAACCCTGAAAACCAACAAGGTGGAGGCCCACTGACGCACTCTTCTGCCACCCTCAGTTTAGAAGACCGCTGGACTACTTGGCAGCCAAACTGGATGTGTGGCCGCAACTTGCGAGTTGCCACAGTGAGAACTGGACCTGCCCGGCCAGTAGTGGTGCATTCAGAGGGGCGCGTAGTGTTCATTGTCGGTGCGGGGTCCGATCGTTACCCCCAATGAGAACCCCCGCTCTAGTCCAACGGAGAATTAGGGGAACGACTGACCTTTGTCAAGATGAATCCAGGCGTGGATTCGGCTCAGGAATTGCAACACACATAACAACAGTCAAACCAATGCCTTTAGGCATTCAGACTACATTAAGCCATGATGCCTCACCAACCCAAACTTGGAGAAATGAGTCTGGGTTCAAACTACTCTGTCCTTCAGCCACTATTCTGATGCTGGCACCTGCCAGATGCCACACATCTGCTGACAGTTTCTCTCCATCTAATCTGGCCACCAACCATTCTTTAAACCATAGAGACTGGTATTTGCCACCCCCCCCACGCTCCACACTCCTGTCATTGTGGCCGACTGCCTGACCTATTGCTGCTGCTCTGTGGCTAACTGCCGTGACCCCACACTGTGTCCATTGGCCACTCATCTGACCTCATGCCTGTTTGCTCCTGGGCGCGCGTCTACCTCCACATCTCTGCTCATTGTGCCACTCTGTGGCGTACTCCAGTTTTTTTTTGGCCACCTCAGAATGTCATTGATGTCCACTGTCTGACCTCATGCGCTGCAGTGGCAGCTCGCCGTGACCCTAGACACTGTTGTCATTGTGCCACCTGTGGGACTATTCCTTTTTTTGCCACCTCCAGAATGTCATATGTGCCACTCTCTGACCTCATGCAGCTGCCTCGGCCGGCACCACTCCACGTGCTCTAGTCTATTGTGCCACTCCAGTGCCCTACATTTTTTCCTTATATTTGGCCATCCTCTAGAAAAATGTCCATTTGTGCCACTCACTGACCCTGCATGCTGCTTGGCTTGCCACCGTCAAGACCCTCACCCTCTGGTCCGCTGAAGTTTGCCCTACCTGAGCTCTCAGCTTCGTATATTTTTCTTTTTTTCTTTTCATCTGGGTCCCGTGCGCCATACTTTACCTCAGGCTACATTCTCTCCCCCTTCAATTTTTTTTGGTCAGTTTTGTTGCCCTCTATTAATGCCCATGCAGCTCTGCTGTTGATGCACGTCAACCATTCCACACTGTGTCATTGTGCCACTGTTCTGACCTCATGCTGCTGCTTTTGCTGCTGCCCAGGTGACCTACAACACACTCTGTCATTGTCCCAGCTCTGTGGCCCATTCTTCCCTGTTTTTTTTTTTTTTTTGGCCACCTCCATAATTTCATTGTGCCACTGTCTGACCGTTTTCGAAGTGCTGTGGCTTGCATTTTTGGCTTGGCTGCCGTGACCAACACACTGTGTCATTGTGCCACTGTCTGACCTCACATGCTGCTGCTGGCAGCGTTTGATCGTCGTCGAACTTTCCACGACTGTGTCAATGTGCCTATCTCTTTGGTCTACACTATCTACTCCTTTTTTTTTTGCCACCGTCCAGAATGTGCTTGTGGGCCACAGTACTGACCCTCATAGCTGCTGCTGGTCCTGTGACCATCCCACGACTGTGTCATTGTGCCACTCTCTGTGACTCTATTTCCTTGTTTTTGGCCACCTCCAGAAGTGTCAATGTGGCCATCTGTCAGACCTCATGCTGCTGGTGGCTGTGCCGCCGCAACCGTCTCCACATCTCGTGTCAACTGATTTTTGCCCACCTGAGCCCTCAGGCTTGTTTTTTTTTCAGCTGTTGCTATGCCATGGACGTTTATCAGGCTAAATAACATTTCCCCCTTTCATATTTTTTTGGACAGTTTTGGCCCTCCTTAAGTGCTCAGGAATTGTTATAGTTGAAGCGATTCTTCTAAGAGCGCCGCAAGTCCCATGTGCAATGTCATACTAAAATCACACAACATTGTATGAAGACTAGTGTTGAGGGGCGATTTTTTTTATCGAACAAAGTTGAAATCCGGCAAGGTTTTTATGAGTGATCGAAAAATTACCAGAATCATTCGATAATTATGGTTAAAATCTGTGGCATCATCAATAAGATCGCGCCTGTTTTTCGGCGCTAGAGCTCTTGGCCCTGTAATTTTTGTGGGGGCGGCCCGTAGCAATAAAGCTTACAGATTAGAGCTAGGTGAGTATTTGTGTGTGCGAACGTCATGACTGGGATTTTATTGGTTGTCGTATTGGCTGGATAAAATCACATGACCCCTCGGTTTTAACATAGAAACAAGACGTTTCCCTGTTTTTCAATCCCTCAGTGTAGCTTCTTCAGGCGTCTCATAAGGAATAGACCTTGCGTTCTGCTCTGTGGCCACACAGCTCAGCGAAAATAAGTCTATTTCCTCTGCACAGAAGACACCTCTAAACTATAAGTCTGTGAACCTTCCAATATAGTTAGATTAGGGAGTTGAACATTTTATGTATTAGCTAGAAATTGTTAAAAGCAGAATGACTACTTACCCAACCACTAGTAAATTCACGTCGGTGGAGCTGGGGGGGGGGGGTGGGTGTTGGGGTGGGGGGTGTGGTGTGGGGGGGGAGGAGGGGGGGGTGGGGGGGGTGGATGGTGGGTGTGGGGGGGGGGGGGTGGGGGTTGGGGGGGGGGGGTGCGGGGGGGGGGGGGGGGGGGGGGTGGGGGGGTATAGGGGGGGGGGGTTGGGAGGGGGGGAGGGGGGAGGTTGTGGGGGGGGGGGTGGGAGGGGGTGGGGGGGGGGGTGGGGGGGGGGGAGGGTGTGGCGGGGTTGGGGGGGGGTGGGGGGGGGGGGGGTGGAGGGGGGTGGGGGCGGGGGAGGGGGTGGGGGTGTGGGGGGGTGGGGTGTGGGGGTTGGGGGGGTGTGGGCGGGGGGGGGGTGGGGGGTGTGGGGGGTGGGTTGGGGTGTGGGGGGGGGGGGGGGGTTGGGCCCGCTGTCGATCTATACAGACAAAGCTCTATCAATAAAGAAACAACTGGATAAAGTTCTCGCGAAAGACCTTAGGTGTAGACATTGCAATGCACTGCAATCTCTTTAATTATAAACAGTTTTCTTATGAAATAATTCCCTGGATTATTGGGCAGCCAGCCTGAACTTTTAAATTGGATACATGCAAATCAATTTCTATAAACTGCGGTTCCTCTTTGGTTAGAGCTGTAATACTCCACTTGTTATTATACAGTATACATTTCAGAATAAGGTGTTCGAATTTTTTAAAACCCATTACAAACACCTGTTTGATATTCTCCACCTAGCTCTTAAAATTACAAACCACAGCAATTTTTGTAGGTCTCCGCAGGTATATTTAGATAGTTTTAAAAAAATACTTTTATTATCCGTATACATTTTCAGATGGGTTTTTTTTCAACTTTGGGCGCAGTGCCAGCTTTGTTCATCATAGCCACCTTGTCACATAAATTATGAATACAAGCACTTTTGTAGTCACCAAAGGTGTAATTGAATAGGTGCTAAACTTTCCACTTTAAAATATCAGTAATGACATTTCACAGATAGGTGTTTTTTTTTTTTTCACTTTGGCGGTCAGCCAGCTTTGTTCAAAGAGCCACCTTGCACTTAAATTTGATACACAATTTTTGATATCACTGTAGGTGTACTTGATATGTGCAAAAAATAGCTTTTATTATCCGTATAACATTGTAGATAGAGTGTCTTTTTTTTTCACTTGGCGCAGGCCAACTTTGTTCAAATAGAGCCACCTATGCACCTTTAATTTTTGAAAAACCATAATTTTGTAGTCACCGCAGGGAGTATTTGATAGCTGCAGAACTCATCGACTTTTTTATTATTTGTATATTATTTTCAATGGGTGTTTTTTTTCTTTTCACTTTGGCGCAGGGCCAGCATATGTTCATAAGCCACCTTGCACTTAAATTTTAATAACAGCAATTTGTCGTTCAACCTCCTGCAGGTGTATTTGAATCTGCACTAAAATACCATTTATTATCCATATACATTTCAGATAGGTGTTTTTCACTTTGGGGGGGGACGCAGGCCAGCTTTTTCATAGAGAGCCACCTTACACCTTAATTTTTTAATACAGAGCAATTTTGGTTGTCTCAAGCCGCAGCAGTATGATAGGAGCAAAAAATACCTATATATTTTCCGTATACCATTTTTTCATGATAGGAGTTTTTTTTCCACTTTGCGCAGGCCAAGCTTTGATCATATTAGAGGCCAGCCCTTGCAGTTAAATTTTAAATACAGCAATGTTTGGTCGTCAACCGGTTATGGAGTATTGTGATAGGAGCAAAAAAAACCTATTAATAAGTACCGTAAGACACGATTATTCAGAAAGGATGATAATATTTTTTGTGTATTTTTTTCCTCCAGTTGGCGCAGGACAAAGCTGATTTGTTGCAACATAGCCCACCCTTGCACTTAAATTTGAATAGCATGGCAATTTTAGGACTGTCAACCAGCGATGTTTTGTAAATTAAGAGTAGTTGCAAAAACTTCCACTGTTATTATTTTATCCTAAATACATTTCAAGATAGGGTATTGTTTTTTCACTTTTGTGGGCGCAGGCCAGCTTTGTTTCAGTAGAGCCACCTATGGGCACTTAAATTGTATACAGCAATTTATGTAGTCACCAAAGGTATGTATTTGAATTGAGGTGCAAAAACTCCACTTTTTATTATCCGTAATATTTCATTATTAGGTGTTTTTTTTTTCCAGCTTTTGGGGCTCAGGCTTGCTTTGTTTCATAGAGCCACCTTTGTCACTTAAATTTGAATACAGCAATTTTGTCGTCACCAACCAGCATGTGGTATTTGTATTAAGTGTGCAAAAAATACCTTTTAATATCCTTGTATACATTTCAGATAGTGTGTTTTTTTTTACACCTTTGGCGCTCCAAAGGCCGAGCTGCTATTGTTCAAAGATCCACCTTGCACATAAATTTTGAAGTACACAATATTGCTAGTCTACCACAAGTGTATTTGATAGGTGCAAAACTCACGTTTTTTATAGCCGTAAAAATTTCCAGAATAGTAAATTTTTTTCACTTTTGGTTGGGCGCAGGGCCAGCTGTGTTCATTAGACCACCTTGCACTTAGAATTTTGTAATACAAGCAAATTTTTGTTAGTCACTGCAGGTGTATTTGGATCAGGTGCAAAAATCCACTTTTATTATCCGTATACATTTTCAGAAAGGGGTTTTTTTATTTTTTTTGTTTTCACATTGGGCTCAGGCCAGCTTTGTTCCTTTATGATAGCCAGCCTTGGCCATCTTAAATTTTGAATACAGCTAAAATTTGGTCGACCCCACACAGGTGTATTTGATAGTTGCAAGAACTCCCATAGCGTTTTTTTATTATCTTGTATATCATTACGAGATTAGGTGGATTTTTTTTTTTGATGTTTTTATTCACTCTTGGCGCAGGCCACTTTTGTTTCAACAAAAGAGCCACCTTGCACTTAAAGTTTTGAATACAGGCCCTATGTGTAGTCACTGTAGTGTATATGATAGTTGCAAAAAATAGTCATTTTATTAATCCGTAGAACATATTACAGATAGTGTCTTTTATCACTTTGTCGCAGGCCAGCTTTATGTTCAAGAGTAGCCAACCTGTTTCACTTAAATATGTTGAATACTAGATCAAATTTTGTAGTCGACCTTCGTCGGAGAGTATTGATTAGCTGCAAGATACTCTTCGGACTAATTATTATTTGAAATATTTCCAGATGGGTGTTTTTCTTCCACTTTGGCGCAGGCCAGCTTATGTTCATTAGAGTGCCACCTTGCACTAAAATTTTAATACAGCGAATTTTGTCGTTCACCGGCAGTGTAATTATGATAGTCTGCATAAAAATACCATTTTATTATCCATATAACATTTCAGATAGGTGTTTTTTTCACTTTGCGCAGATGCCAAGCTAATGTTCATAGAGCGCCCTACACTTAAAGTTTTAATACAGCAATTTTGGTCGTCAAACCCACCGCAAGCTGTATAGATAGGTGCATAAGAAATACCTTTTTATTTTCCGTATACAATTTCAGATAGGTGTTTTTTTTTCACTTTGGGTGGCCGCAGGCCAGCCTTTGTATCATAGAGCCAACCCTTGCATTAAATTTAATACAGAGCAAGTTTGTGGGTCGTCAAGACCGTAAGGATAATTTTGATAGGTGCAACAAATACCTTTTATTATCCGTATACATTTCAGATATGTGTTTTTTTCACATATGGCGCAGGACTAAAGCTTTGTTCATAAGAGCTCAAACGACTTGCAACTTAAATTTTGAATACAGTCAACAATTTTTGTCGTCACCGCAGGTGTAATTGATAGGTGAAAACTCCACTTTTATTTATCTCGTATACATTTTCAGGATAGTGTATTTTTCACTTTGGCGTCAGTGCCAGCTTTGTTTCATCAGAGCCACCTTATGCACTATAAAATGTTGAATACAGCAATTTTTTGGTATTCCACCAAAGGTTTAATTTGTATTAGTTACAAAACTCCACTTTGTAAATCCGTAGTATATTACAGATAGGTGTTTATTTTTTTTTTCACTATTTGGGGTTTGGTGCGCAGGCCCTATCTTTGTGTCATTGAGGAGCCAACCTTGCATCTAAGAATTTTTAGAATACAGCAATTTTGTCGTCACCCGCAGGTAATTGATAAGGTGACAAAAAAAATAACCTTTTAATTATCCGTATACATTTCAGATAATGTGTTTTTTTTTTTTTTTTTTTTTTTATTTTCCCACTTGTGTTGGCTCAGTGCCAGCTTTGTTCAAAATCTAAAGAGAGCCACCTTGCACTTAATTAGAATACAAACAATTTTGTAGTCCACCTTCACAGGATTTAATTTGAGTATGTGCAAAACTCCACTTTTAATATCCGTTAGTACAATAGTCATATAAGGTATTTTTTTTCACTTTGGGGGCCGGCCGGCCCATCTTTTGCTTCATTAGAGCCACCTGTACTTAAATATGAATACAGCAATTTTGTAGTCACTGCAGTTGTATTTGATAGTTCAAAAACACCACTTTTATTATCCGTATACATAACAGATAGTGTTTTTATTTCCAATGGCGCAGGCCAGCCTTTTGTTCCGAAAGAGCCACCTTGGACACCTTCAATTTGAATACGAGCAATTTTGGGTATTCCCCACAGTGTCTTTGATATTGCAAATCTCCACTTATTATTATCCGAGAAACATTTCAATAGGTGTTTTTTTTCACATTGGCGCAGGCCAGCTTTGTTCATAATTTAGAGCCACCTTGGTTGCACTTAAATTTTAAATACAGCAATTTTGTAGTAACCGCAGGGTGTATTTGATAGGTGCAAAAACTCCACTTTTTTTATTATCCGTATACAAATTCAGAAAGTATTTTTTTTTTCACTTTTAGGGGGGCGTAGGCCCACTTTGAATCAGTAGAGGCCTACCGTGGCACTTAAATTATGAATACAGGCAATTTTTGTAAATTGCACCGCAGGTATATTTGATAAGTGAAAAAAAAATACCATTTTTTATTATCCGTTTTTAAACATTTCAGATAGGTGTATTTTTTTTTTTTTTTTTTTCAGTTTCATTGGCTGCAGCCACTTTGTTCATATAAGCAGCCCCTTGCACTTAAATTTGAAGTACAAACAGACTTTTATAGTCACCGCAGGTGGATTTAATAGGTTCAAAACCACCACTTTTATTAATCCGTAAACATTTCAAATGTGTTTTTTTTTTTTCAACATAGGCGCATGCCAGCTTTTGTTTCATAGAGCCACCATTAGTCACTTAAATTATCAATACAGCAAATTTTTGTAGACACCGCAAGAATTATTATTATAGTGCAAAACACTCCACTTTAATTATCCGTAAATATGTCAGATAGGTGTATTGTTTATTTCAACTTTGGGGCGCAGGCCAGCTTTTGTTCAATAAAGTAGCCACCTTAGGCTACAAAATCTAGGAATACAGTCAATTTTGTAGTCACGCGCAGGTGTATTATGATAATTGCAAAACTTCCACTTTTTATTTATCCGATACATTTCTAGATAGTAGTTTTTTTTTTTTTTTTTTCACATTGGCGCAGGCGCCAGCATTGTTCATAGAGCCACCGCTTGCAACTAAATGTAATACAGCAATTTTTGTTGTAGGTTCACCGCAGGTATATTCGATAGGTTAAAAAAATAATACCCTTTTTATTATCCGTAAACCATTTTCAAGGTAGTGTTTTGTTTTTTTTTTCCACTTTGGCGCAGGCCACTTTGTTCATAAGAGCCTACCTTGCACTTAAATTTGAATACAGCAATTTTTGTATCACTGCAGGAGTTATTTGTGATAGTGTGCTAAAAAATACCTTTTTAAATGATCCTAATACATTACAGAAAGGTTTTATTTTTTGTTGTGCTTTTTGGGCTTGGCGCAGCCCAGCTTTTTCATTAGAGCCTACCCTTGTGCACTTAAATTCGAATACATAGCAATTGTTTTAGTAGTCACGCTCGCGTGTGTTGTATTTGATAGATCCAAAAAATACCTTTTTTTCTTTATCCGAAAAATCTTTTTTTAAATAGCTGTATTGCGCGTGTTTGCTAGCCCAACGTCATTTTCAAATAGCCCCCATTTATTAATATAATAATTAAAAACGACAATTCGATTAGAAAAAATATCTGACCATTGTTCTCCACTCCGGTTTGTCATTGCTGCAAAGAAATACAATTTTTCGCATCTGGTAACTTATGAATAGTTTTTTTATTAATTTGGGCACGCGTGGGAAGTCTCAGTTTTGGCGCAGATAGTGGCACTTGTATGATTATTTTGTTGAAAAACTATCAAATTCAAGTCCTTACTGGGCCATTTGTAAATCCCTGGGACCTGAGTGAAGGAGAGCACTGTTAGATTTTGTCTTACGTTTCTTTCTTTTCTTTCCACCAGTGCGCCGCATTTCACAGGTATTAATCCGCAAAGAAACATTACAAGTTTTCTCTTAATCCTACGTTGCTTGTAGGGAAAATTTAGAGGATTTTAAGAATGTTCAGTGATTATTTTTGCCCATCATTTAAATAAGATACATTTCCAAAACTGGATCCATAACCAACTATCAAATGTATATCTTTCTGAACATGAGCAAAATGCAAGGTGGTAAGACGAGCAAAGAGAAGAGCGGGTTTGGTACAAGGGAAGGTAGAGTACGAGAGAAGGTGCTCCGTTCCAGTGCTGGCGACAACACGCAAGCAGAGTGGAATCGTCGGTTTCAGTACCATCAGGGGGTGCCTGTCAATCATCTGGGTCAAACGGCCCTTGTGAATCACAGTAAACAAACAAGCGTCACGCCATCAGTTCTCAGAGTGGTTAATGTGCAACCTGCATCCAGCAGTCCTTCATCCTCGTCCTCCCAGTCACGGCCACAAATGGTCATCATCAGCATCATCACATCGCCGTCCGTAACATGAAGCGAATGCAGCCCAAATTCAACTCGTAGTACCCCACCACAGTTGGATAAATCCATTTTCCCTGAAGACCTCTTGATGATCAAAGAATGCGGTTTGGGGGTCAGAAGGCATTTTTAAAAGATCAAGAGGCCAAAGAGGAGATTTTTCTATCTTTCTCTTTCCCCTCTGCTCCTGACGCCCAGTTAGTTGAGCCATCAGAAGGAGGGAAAGGAAAGCCGGTCAATCGAGCAATAAAATCCCGGGCGGTGGGGTCTCCGGCAAACGCCATGCAGTCTCCTCTTGCTTGTAGCCCGCAGCTCCTGGATGCATAATGTCAGTGACACCAAGTCACGCTGTGTTGATGAAATGTATGATGACGACATTGCGGAATCTAATCGTGGTCAATTCTCAGCAGAATTTGCTTGCTATCCGCTTCATCACTGGAACAGAGGAGGAATGGACGATGGGGTAGTGTCATAACGGGTCCCGCCTTCAGAAAGGGAAGGGTGTCGCAGAAGTCCCGCTGAGGATGATTCCTCTGCCATGCCACGGTCCACGAAACCCCGCTCCTCGCTTAATCCTTTCCCGGTCAAAGGTACCAGGACCACTCAACCTGGGGCACCTTCTTTGAGACAAACCTCTGATTCGACACTCTCCCTAGCGATGTCATATACCCGCCTTATGCCGAAGAACGCAACAGTAGAGGCACGAATCTTAGGTTGTTTAACCACCACCAACAAGTCTAGTCACATGCACGAATGCATGAGTTAGAAATGGGAGTTGCTATACACATTGTCCAAAAAAGCCACACCGATGCCGGCCTTCCAACCACCTTGCAACACCCTCTGTCTCTCCGCCCCCCCCACCTCCTCCGCCACTCAACCAAGGCTATCCTCAGCTGCCAGTCTCTCAGAGTCAATGTATCAGTATACTGCTTCACTCTTATCACCACCTACCCGTCCGACCGAGTACCGCAGACCAGCACCTACCAGAGACCCCTCCTACCACTTCCCCATTCCTCGCCAGTTTGACAGAGCCTGCACCCGCCTACAGCGAGCCAGTCCTAAAGCAGCCAGTCCTTCTGTCCTTGCCATTTGGGAGCAGAAGAAAACACTTTAAAACCCAACCATCCAAAGCCCAAAAAGCCTGAATGTCAGCATTGCCAGGCTTTTGTTGCCTTGGAAATGTTTGCCTATGCCTTCTGGTTGGACACCCAGATTAGGTTCCGTACACATCATGGCCCTTGTCTGCCCCCAATTAACCAGATGCAGAGGCAGGCAATTCTTTTCCAGAAAAGCGGTCCCATGCCCATGGCCTACCCGTGTCATTCTAAAATTTCATCAAGTGCGGATTGTTTCTGAATCTGTGTTCAGGAAAAGTCCCTCTGACCCACCGACACATAGGACCTAGTAAGCACGCTTTCCCAAGGCCGCAATAATCTCTGTTACAAGCTCACTGGGTGAGGCTGGGATGGATTGTCACTGGGTGGGTGAACGGATGCTCGCCCAGACTCTCGGTGCAAAGAAAACAAGTAACGCTCTTCAAAAAAAAACACTAACCTCAAGGCTCTGTTTCCCCCGCCAAGGTCCTCTGGTTGCATCACGTGTGCCCAAAGAAACCAGGCCGTGGTTGAAATTAATCTGTCTTGGAAAGACCGTCCAGCGTACACAATGGTCGAGGAGGCTGTGGACGTGTCCGCAAAACAGACCGATGAGTGCTGGCTGGGTTACAAAGGAACCCTTGTGCCAGGCAAGATTGTATAGTGCTATAGAACGGGCGAAAATCCTGCTCCTGGCCGCCCTATAAGAACGGTAGGTTGGAACACATTGCGGCTTTGCCTGGGCACATGTCAATGTAACCTCTGTCATCCAGAAATTCTAAAGCGCTACCCCGGGTTTCTGGACTGCCTGCTAAGAAGCTCGAGGTCTGATTTCGCACATGTGGGTATCCCGGCCGTTTGGGCACCCGGCTTCGTCCCGCCCCTCTTCGTTTCAGTTCCCATCTCGGCCCTCCGCCCATTAAACCGTCTTATATTGATGACTTTCAACACGCAGGAATTCCTACCTCCACATGCTCCCGCGATTGTGGGCAGTTCAGCCAATGGTCATTAAGCATTACGGAAGTTACACATGGCCTGACATAGCAGCGTGGCGGGGACCTCGGGGTGTTGAGCCACCGTAGAGGTGAGGCAGGTGAAAGAGCTCTGCACAATCCTGCCATTTTTGAGAAGCCACCCAAAAATTGGTCAGTGCGGACTAAAGTCCCTTGTCACATGAGCAATTGTGGTGAACTTATTCTGGAACAATCGTTGGAACACTCTGAAACATCAGGTCCCGGCCAGCGACGGAGGAGAGACGGCAAACAGATGGGCGGGTCACGGAGCCCTTTCTCTCCTCGACTCCACAAGGCCCGACAGTTTTACAAATTTAAATCGGTCTCATTAAGGCCAGTGGTTCGTGGTACATGGGCTAGTGAAGGCGGCGCATCAGCTCTCCTCAAGGGCGCATCAATTTCTGCTGCAAGTTCCAGGCTGTGTTTTGAAGCCCCCGTGCCGGAGAAAACAAACGGAGGAGGAAGAGGTAGTTCCCTGTAACACCGACGTTAACCGACCTTCCCTGCCTTGGATAAGAGGTTGGGCCTTCCGCAACTTAGAGGCGGAGGACATCTTTAGTTCATCTTTCAACATTCACCACAAACTTTCCTTCAAATGTCACATGAACAACGTCAGTTGACGTGACAGCAGTAGAGAGCCAAGTTAGCCTCCAGCGGCACAATGCAAGGCACAAGTGGCAGATGCCTAAGGGTGAACCTTCTCACTCGTCAATCTTTATCTTTACCTACCTCACCTCAAACACAAGTAATGCATGTCACAACATCCAACACACAGAGATACCGGGCATAAGAACATGGATTTGCAAGAGACTGTCCTAGCGGTCTCAACACCGCTGAATTTTTGGATGGTTCCCCGACCCAATTAGACTTCCTGGAAATCCAGCAATGGATGAATTGCCCAGCTCCGCTCGGCATCGCCATCCATAGAGAGTTTGTGTCCTTGCCCATCACCAGCGTTCATATCTGAGCTGACCTACTAGCACAGCTGAGGAGTCATTACCAATGACTAAGCGCAACAAATGCCTGGCTTTTCTCACCCTCCCCATCCCACAGATAATGTTTGATCGTCTTTGACATTCATCAAGATGAATTCAAGGCCAGGATCTCTGATGAATTGTGGCCCGCATATTGGCCCCGAGTTCCCACCAGATTAGGGTTGCCTAGCCCTTCAACTACTTTAACCTTCACATTCCTACTTCAAAAAAAACAGGAAAATGACCTCTCTTAAAAATGTTTTTTAAAAATGAATTTCATTTCCACCTACTGCAATTTTTATTTTCTCGATTTCCAAAAAGATCATTATTATTATTTGGCTGGTTTGTGGCCGGTGTGGAGACTGTAAAAGACACCAAGGTTTCATGACCAAACGAATTTCCCCATTACCTCACTATAAAAATAATCTTTGAGAAATTTTGCTCCCTTTTTCGCAGTTGTCAATGGATTTGAGGTTTACAATAGAAGCAGAGAAAAACGAGCTCTAATTCATTGTGCCATTTGGAGACAAAATTGTGGCTTTCTTACTTTAAATGGCAATATATCCCCGTCTATCACAATTTTATTAATAGTAGGCAGAGAAGTTTTCGATAAATAAACTTTATATGTGATAGGGACCTGTGATTGGCTGATGCAATAAACAGCTCAAAACAAGGACTTAATGTAACAAAAAATGGCTTCTAAGTGGCATTTTTTCCCTCCACAATTTTTAACATGTCTGAGAAGCTCATTTTTATAAATTTTATAAATAGGTTTTTGGGGACAGCAAGCTTTGAAATTCTAGGTCCGTATGTCTAAAAATAGTGGTTTTTAAACAACAGACATATTGTTCTTAGCATAATGTTCAAAAGGTGTCTGCAAGGTCCATGTTTTTGAATTTTTGGGGGCATTTTTTAGGCGGGGGCTGTGAAATCATCTATATCTATAGTCCTAGAATAGTAAAAAATGTGGTTTTCCCATCCTTTTCTTTATTTCATCTAACAGACATTGTTGCTCATTCACAATGTCAAAAAAAAGTTGTCTCATTTAGCAAGAGGTTATGTTTATGAATTTTTTTTTGGGGCATTTTTTGGGCTGTGAAATTCCATGCTATACTTACAGGGATCCTATTCTATAATATGAGGTTTTTTAAATTTTTAATAAAAACAAGACAATTGTTTCTCACAATGTGTCAAAAGTGGTAGGTCACAAGTGGGGTGATGTGTGCACGTCAAAAACAGGAATAGGTAGTACACTGTTAATATGGGACACATATTCGCAACATGACTTGTTTTATATTTGGCAAGATCTTTTAAACTATAGTAATCCCTTTATGAGACAAACCCCCATTTAATACCATTAATATAACTAAGAGAATCAGAAGACGGTTGTTGGATTCCAACCTATTTTAAAAAAATGTGTTTTCTAGAATTTAAACTACTAAAAAACTGGCATGTTCAAAATAAGCTGATACAAATATTCGCTCCCTGAATTGTACAAGTGGAGGTACAGGAAAGACTTTGAACAGGATGAGTTAGGTTTACCACGGACACAGTCTATTTTCAATGTGTCCAGTTCAACTATAATGGTGGTTCAAAGACTCCTGTTACACGACACTTTTTAATCAGTGGGTCAGACAGGTTTAATGGTCATATACTGTGGTCGCAGGACAAGTATAGAGTCAATGTCCAATTACAACAAAATGGTGGTTGAAAGACTCCTTTTTTTTTTTTCCCGGCACTTTTTTAAACTGGTTGGTGATCAGACAGGTTTAATGGTCATATTTGGTACAGAAAAGGGTATAAGTAGTCCAATGTCCAGGTTACAACTAAAATGGTTGGTCAAAGACGTCCGTGTATTATTTCTTGGCTCTTTTATAAATCTGGGGGTCGCAGGTTTGGGCTCATGCAGTGGCCCAGACAGGTATAGTTCAATGACCAGTTCAAACTAAAATGGTGGTTGAAAAGACTCCTTGTTCCTCTTCTTCGTTTCGTTTTTCCCTGTGCACTTTTTAATCTGTGTTGTCAGAACAGGTTTAATGTCAATAACTGCGTACAAGGGTCAGATATATATTAAAGATGTCCAAGTTCAACTAAAAAAGGTGGTTTAAAAACTCCTATTTTTCTCGGCACTTTTTTTTAATCTGTGGGTTGATGCAGGTTTGGGGCTCATACTGTTGGCCCAGTACAGGGATATTCAATGTCTTAGTGAAACTAAAATGGTGGTATGGAAAAGACTCCTTATTTTGAATTTTTCCCTAGGCACTGTATTTTTAATCTGTGGGGTCAGATACAGGTTAATGGTCATTTACTGATAGTACATAACAGGTTAGTCAATGTCCAATTCTAACTAAAATGGTGGTTCAAAGAGACTCCTTTTTTTTATTTTTCCGTTTTTCCTTTTTTTCCGGTCAGTTTTAAATATAGGGGTTATGCAGGTTTGGGGCTCATGCTGTGGCCCAGGAACAAGGGATAGCTATTTGTCCCAGTTCAACAAAAATGTGAGGTTGAAGAGACTTCCTATTTTTTTCCTTTTCCGAGCAGTTTTTAAATCAGGGGGTCATGTATGTTTGGGGCTCATATGCTCTGATGGCCCAGGACAGGGATAGTTCTATGTCAGTTCAACTAAAATGGTGGTTCAAAGACTCCCTTTTTTTTCTTTTTCTCTTTCCCAGCACTTTTTAATCTGAGGTCAAAATGTTTAAAGACATAAACTACTAGTGGATACAGGAACAGGTATGAGTCCAATGTCCGATTCAACTAAAATGGTGGTTCAATAGGAACCATCCATTTTTCCGGCAAATTTTTAAATGTGGGGGTCATGCCAGATTTGGGGCTCATGACTGTGGCCCAGGACAGTATTAATTCAATGTCCATTTCAAACTAAAATGTGTGGTTCAAAGACTTCCTTTTTTTTCTTCCGTCAACTGTTTTAATCTGTAGTCAGAGAGGTTTTTAAATTGGATTTACTGTGTACAGAACAGGTAATAGTCAAAGTCCATTCAAAACTAGAACTCGAGGTGGTTCAAAGACCTCCATTTTTCTGTGCACTATTTTAAATCTGGGGGTCATAGCAGGTTTGGGGGGCTCATGCTGTCCTACAGAGACATTATAGTGTATCAATGACCAGTTCAACTAAAATGGAGGTTGAAAAAGTACTCCTTTTTGCTTTCCCTGCTACTTATTTTAATCTTTGGGTCAGACAGTTTAATTAGTCATACTGCGTACAAGGTCACAGATAAAGTGTAATGTCCATTCAAAACTAAAATGTGGTTAAAAACCCTATTTTGTTTCCGCACTTTTTTTAGTCTGTGTGTGATCCAGGTTAGGGGCATCATGCTGTGGCCCAGATCATGGATAGTCATGTCTTAGTGAAACTAAAATGGGGTGAAAGAGCTCCTCTTTTTTTTTCCCGCAGTTATTTTAATCTGGCTTGGGGGTCATCGCAGGTTTGGGTGCTCATGGCCTGTGGCCCAGGACAGGGATAGTCTAATGTTCCAGTCATCTAAAATGGTGGTTCAAAGAACTCCTTTTCCCCCAGTCACCTTTTTAATCTGTGGGTCGAAGAAAGGTTTATTGGTCATACTGAGGGTACCGGAAGGTATAGTCAATGTCCAATTTCAAAGCTAAAAATGATTGGGATTTCAAAGACTCTTTTTTTCTTTTATTTTTTTTTTATTTTTTCCGCAACTACTGTTTTAAATGTTGGTTGGTCATTGCAGGTTTAGGGGCCATCTTGTGGCCCAGACAAGTTATAATCATTGACCAGGTTTCAACTAAAAAGTTGGGTTCAAAGACTACCCTTTTCCCCCACTTTTTTTAATCTCTGTGGGTCAGACAGGTTTTAAATGGTCTTACTAAGCGTACAGGACATATATAGTTAATGTCCAGTTCAACTAAAATGTGTGGTTAAAAGACTCCTTTATTGTTTCTTTATTAGTTCAATATTCCGGAAGTTATTTAAAATCTGGGGTCATGCATTGATTTGGGGCTCATTCTAGTGTCCCATGACAGTTAAAGTCAATGTCCAGTTCAAAACTAAAATGGTGGAGTTCAAAGAGACTTCCTTTTTTCTCCGGCACTTTTTTTAATAAATCTGTGGGTCAGACAGGTTTATTGGTAATACATGTGGTAACAGAACAGTATAGTCAAGTCCAGTGAAACTAAAATGGGTGGTTCAAAACCTCTATTTCTGGCACTTTTTAAATCTGGGGGGTCATGCAGGTTGGGGCTCATGCTGTGGTCCATGAACAGGTCGTAGACAATGTCCATTCATTTTCTAAAATGGGGGTTCAAAGACTCAATTTTCCCTACACTTTTAATCAGTTGGTCAGGCAGGTATTAATGGTCATATCTGATGGAATAGAACAGGTATAGTCAATGTCCATGAAACTAAAATGGTGGATCAAAGACGCCATTTTTTTCCCTCACTTTTTAACAATCTGTAGGTCAACAAGGTTTGGGCTCATGCAGTGGCCCAGGACAATGTATAGTCACATGACAGTTTTCAACTAAAATGGTTGTTCAAAGACTTTCCTTTTCTTCCCCCCCACGGCACATTTTAATCTGTGGGTCAGACAGGTATTTTAATGGTCTATAACATGCGTACAGTCAGGATATAGATAATGTCCCAGTTCCAACTAAAATGGTGGTTAAAAAAGACTCATAATTTACCTGGCACTTTTTTAATCTGTGGGTGATGCAGGTTTGGCTCAATGCAGTGGCCCAGGACAGGGATAGTTCCTTATGGTCAATTGAAACTAAAATTGTGCGGTTTTAAAATGGACTCCTTTTTCTTTTTCCTTCCCGGCACTTTTTAATCAGTGGGTCAGACGAGGTTTATAATGGTCACTAACTGTAGTAACAGATAACAGGTATGATCAATGTCCAGTTCAACGAAAATGGTGTTCAAAGACTCCTTATTCTTTCACTTTTTGTAAATCCTTGTGGGGTCATGCAGATATGGTGGCTCAATGCTGGTTGCCTCAGGACAGGGATAGCCTATGTCCAGTGTTCCACCTTCACAAATAAAATGGTGGTTAAAAGACCCTGATTTTCCTTTTTTTTTATTTTTCTTTTTTCTTTTTTTTTCCGGCAGCTTTTAAATCTAGGGGGTGGCAAGCGGTTTTGGTAGCTCATGGCAGTTCCCAGGACAGGCTAGGTCTATGTCCAGTTCAACTAAGAAAAAAATTGGTGGTTCAAAAGACTCCTTTTCCCCATCACTTTTTAATCTGTGGGTCTTAGAAAAGTTTTAATGGTCATAACTGTTGTACAGGACAGTATAGTGTCAATGTCCAGTTCAACATAAAATGGTGGATCCAAAGACCAATCCTTTTTTTTCCGCACTTTTTAAATCTGGGGTCATGCTGGTGTGGGGCTCATTCTGGGCCCATGAAGAGAACAGGTATAATCAATGTTCCGATTTTCAACAAAATGGTGGTCATAAACTCCTTTTTTTTCCGGTCCCTTTTTTTATCTGTGGGTCAGACCTGGTTAATGGTCATACAGAGTAAACAGAACAGGTAGTAGGTTCCAATGTCCATAGAAAACTAAACTGGTGTTGTTCAAAGCACCAATTTAAGGCACTCTTTATTTGTAAATCTTGAGTTATGTCAATGTCAGTGTTTTGGGGCCATGCTGTGGCAAGACAGGGAAAGTCTATGTCCATTTCGCACTACTAAACATGTTGGTTATGAAAGACTCCTCCTTTTATTCTTTTTTCCTGGCACTTTATTAAATCTGTAGTCAATGCAGGTTTAGGTGCTCATGCTGGGCCTAAGGACAGGGATATGCTAAGTCCAGTTCTAACATAAAATGTGTGGTTGTGAATAGACTTCCTTATTTTTTTTTTTTTTTTTCTTTCCGGCACCTATTTAAATCTGGGTCATGCGGTTTGGGCTTCATGCTGTGTTCCAGGACAGGGATAATCAATGTCCTCAGGCTTCAAGTTACAATGATGGCTATATCAAAAGCATGCCTGCCTAATTCTGGCAACTTTTTAATTTTTTGGGTAGATATCGGCAGGTTTAAAGGGTCATGCTGTGGTTTAAAGACAGGGATAGTGAATCGGGTGTTTTACTTTTTTTTCTGTGGCTTTTATACCTAAGTGTGTTTGCCTAAGATTTAGCACATATCCATTGTGAGCAGTTGTGGATTTAATTGCCACTTCTCGCAAAGCCACTGTTTTGGTGTAAGAAGTGAAGGATGTTGTTCCTCTCCCATGACTTTATAATGGACAATAATCGGCGATAATCTATATATCATAGTGCCTACGGAAATTCGTCTTGAGTAATTGCCGATATTCATGACTATCGTCCCGATGACGAAGTTCATACGTAATCGTTTCTTTATACACTAGTAGGGAACAGTAAGTGAAGATGTTTTCCAAATATATTGCTTTATTTATTTTTCATTGTTGTGGAGATAAATGTGAGTACACTCAGGTTTATCTAGGTTTACAACATGCTCTGCCTCGCTGTTTGACTTATCTGATAACAGGGATGAAGTCATCACACAGGTCAGCACACAGAACTGCTGGCAGCCTGAGAACTTCAATGCTATCTGATCCAACAAACAAAGGAAACTAATTGCTTTTGTTTACTTTAGCTCAAAAGCTTCCCTGGACTTTAGATAAACATGTCCTGCTCTCATGTTAGAGTAATTTACAGTGTCCCTTGACTGTAGCAGATTAAGGTAACCTAACTGACTAGTTAAGTGAGGACAAGTCCACGACAACGCTCAGCACACCAATGGAAGGCTTAATGAAGTTTATTGGAAACAAACCATTTCGTAACAACTTTTTCAAGTTTCCTACCTTTAGTATATGTTTGTTACTTAATACAGACCTCTGAATACAGAGCTGATATGCTAATCACCAGAAGCCTGACCAGGAAGAGACAGGATGCATGAATGAAAGCAGTGTGGTGAGACAAACCCTTTAAGTAAACAAACTCTTCTGCCTGAGAAGACTTTGCAGGAAGTGACTTACCATGGACATACTGACTGACTGACAGCAGCTTAGAGCAATGAGAAAGAAGAGAGGTGGGGGTAGATAGTCGGTAACCATAAAAACTTATATGCTTTAGGGGTACTCTAAGTATTTTGCGGCATACTGCGCTTAATATGCGGGGAAATGCGCCCTATAATTACGGTAATCCATAGGACTTTTTGGAAAAGCATTTCTGCTACTTAGAATACATGAAAAATGTTTGAGGTTCTTACTTCAGATTTTTAATCAAAACTGCTTAAATGTAACCTGTCACATAGGTTGTGCCCCCCTTGCTGAGGGCAGCACAAGCTAGTGTCAGACCTACTGTTTCCTGCGCTGTGTCCCTTATTCTGTAACATGCAGCAGTTATAGAGCATTTATCCCTCAAATCTTATTCATGAGCAGGTGTAAGCTCCACCCACCAAAGGCTAGCTCCGCCCACTGACAGTTATTCACATATTTCTACCTATTCAAAGCAATAGGTTTATCAGTTGAGGTGGGCGGGGCTATCCTCCGATTGGCCGGGTTTGAAAAAAACTGACTCTTTGAAGGACTCTTCAAATGACTCTTCTGGCTCAAAACTGCAGATTTGAGCATTAAATACACGAAAACTACAGCATCTTACAGAATTAGGGACACCACCTTGTTCTGTCCTCAGCCAGGGGGGCAAAAACTATGTGACAGGTTCTCTTTAAGCCCACATGCCAATCACAAGATGAGCTCAATAAAGGTGGGAACCTACTCTATTGATACCTCTCTTGGTGCCTATTCAGACCTCCATACTTCAGGGAGAGAAGACTCCAGCTACAGCTGCAGACCAAATATTGTTTTCTAGACTGTATAGAGATTGGCTGCCCTCTCTTTGGTTTTCTTGCACTCCACCCACTTGCATAGGCTTTTAATTCAATGCAGAGTAACTTTCTATATATAAAATAATGTGTTTTATATAAATACATACAAATAGTTCTCTAATTTTCTATGGATGATACCTCTAATTGATGCTTATACAGTTACCAAATAATTCTGCTACACAGGGAACAAATGTTATCACTATACCTTTAGCTACTGGGGCCCCTATGCTCATAGGACCCCAGGGATACTGTTTTTTTTTTTTGCCTAATGGAAAAGACAGCCCTGACTATTTTGCTACCAGCCAACCAATAAATCCCTCCATGATTACTACCATGTCCAAATGTCAATTAATGACAAACAGACATCAAAGTACATCACAAACTAAAATCTTGCAATGAACCTCTCACTATAATATCAGCCAAATACTCTACTACAGCTGTAACAGACTACCCACCCCACACTAACGTGCTAAAAGAGCACATTTGTGTGGTTCTACAAATAGGGTTTGCAGGGATAAGGAACATATATGTCAAAAGAGGAATTTCACAGTGTTTGGGAAAAACTTTGTGGAAGGAGTGGAAACAGGGCAGTTTCTGTCATGATCATGCCAGAAAGAACCCCAGCTTTGAGTTCTGGTCACCGGTCGCGGCCGATGCGACGTAAGCCATGGTTTCTGACATAGTGTCTCATTTGTGTTTACTAGTGTGAACTGGGTTTTCTCCCTGCTATCTTGATTGATTCCTGGCTGACGCCTGTGCCAGGAATCTTCCAGCACTCCATGGGTTAACCTGGCTCCTTGCTCCTGGGTGATTGACAGCTCTACCTTCCTATCTGGTCTTCCGTTTCTTCCTCCTATTGCCTGTGACCGTAGTTCTCCTGGAAGGTATTTAAGGGCTCTTCTGTCTCCTCTCTTTGCTGGTTATACTGGTCTGTTTTTGCCTATTACTCACCCTCTCTATTCTGTGCCTCCCTGGTTACCTTACTCTGCTTGGATCACGTTTATTCTTCTGCCTTCTGACTTTGTACCGCGTTCCCGATAGTTACCGACTTGGCTTGCTTGACCTTCCCATATTGTGTTTTGTATTGTTTGTCTGCGTCTTGTGTTTTCACACTATTCAGTATAGTGCTCAGTCTTCTGGTTGGGGCCAACCTATTAAGGAGTCGGGCACCCCAAAAGGCAGGGACAGAGGTTGGGACCAGTGTCAGGGCCTCACACTGTCTTTGTCTGTTCGTGCGCCCCTGACGGGTCCCTTACAGTTTCTGGTTCAAATGTTGGAAGTATGAAACAGAAGCCCTTCCTGGTTCTTTAGCATTAGATGGTTTCTTTACCTTCTCAGGGGTGGACAAAGAAGATGCAATAACAGTATATATGCCCCCTGATATCCAATATCTCATAGAGAAGCTCTTATATCTCTCTAAAATCCCACCAGTAATTGTGAGTCATTAGCTTAGTTCTTTACATGCAAACTAATAAACAATAGAAATCTGCTTTTATGCTTACATGGCCCAGTAACTACTGGGCTTTGTGCTGCATAGGTTGCACTAATATTATTTATGCCCCTGCCTCTTCTAAACCAGTCAGCAACTTTGAACTGTGCCATGTGATATGATTAGTGTTGAGCGATTATTATCGACAAAGTTGAAATCGGCACAGTTTTTATGGTGACTCGGATTTTTTAGATCATGCGATAATTTAGGTTAAAAATCTCGTGCATCAATCTATTAAGATCGAGCCTTTTTACGGCGCTTCTGTAATTTTGGCGGCAGGCAAATCAGTTTTACAGAATTTGAGCAGGGTGAAATGTTCGTGTGCGGACGTATGACTGGGATAGTGTATGGTTGCGATTGGCTGGAAAATACACAGACCTCGTTTTTACTTAGAAACAGAGTTCCTGTTTCCGGGGGGGGGGGCCTCAGTGTCTCTCAGCGTATCAGAGCAGGAAGGGGACGTCGCGCTCTGCTTGTGTCCAAACAGCTCAGCGGAAATTATTCTATTTATTCACTGAGATGAAACCTCTATATTAGATGTGATCCTTACAATTTAGTTATGATTACTGATTGGAAGATCTTTATATAGTTAGGTAAGAATTTTTAAAAGGAGACATCTACTGCTGTAAAGTCACGGGGGGGGAGCGGAGGGGGCCACCGCGGGCGAACACCAGACAGCTCTATAAAGAATACTGGATAAAGATTCACAAGATTTGTGTTAGGACCTTTGCAATGCTTTTATTATTAACAGTTTTCTATTGAAATATTTCCTGGATATAGGGCAGCTGAAACGTAGAGGGTAAAATATTTTATTAGTATAAACTGCAAGGTCTCTTTGTTTAGGTGCCACAACTTCCACTTTTTATTATCAGTATACCCATTTCAGTATAGGTGTTCCTCATTTTCAATTTTGCCTCATTCACCTTTGTTGATTATATCCTCATTTTGTAACTTAAATTAAGAATCCAGCAAGTCAGCACGGTTGATAGGGGGCATAAGGGAGTGCCCAAAAATACCTTGTAATCTCCGAAGATAAATTTAGGATAGTGTTTTTTGACTTTGGCGCACTAATGCTTGTTCATTGAGGCACCTTGCCACGTAAATGTGATAATACTGCATTTTTTAAGCCACCACAGGTGAATTGATAGGTGCAAAAAATACCTTTTATTATCCGCATACATTTCAGATAGTGTTTTTCACTTTGGCGCGGCCACGACTTTGTTGTATAGATCTAACTTTGCAGTTAAATTTGAAACGCAATTTTGTAGTCACCACAGGTGAATTGTTAGGTGCCAAATACCCTTTTATTATCCGAATACATTTCAGATTGTGCTTCTTTTGCTACTTTTGCCCAGTCAGATTGTTGATAGAGCCACCCTTGCAGTTAAGTTTGAATCCAGCAATTGTGTTTGCTTACCACAGGTAAATTGATAGGTGCCAAAAAATACCCTTTTATTATCCAGATACAATACAGATACGTGTTTGACTATTGGTGCATTACAAGCTTTGTTCTATTGAGGCACCTGTGCACTTAAATTGTGAATACTGCAATTTTTATAGTCACCACAGGTGATTTGATAGGTGCCAAAAATTACTTTTATAATTACACGAATACATTTCAGATACGTGTTTTCTTACATTTGGCACAGGCCTGCTTTGTTGATAGACTCTACTTTTGCAGTTAAATTGAATACAGCAATTTTTGTAGTCACACAGGTGAATTGATAGTGCCAAAACAATACCTTTTATTATCCTATTACATTACAGATACGTGTTTTTTGCACTTTTGCCCAGTCCAGATTTGTTGATAGAGGCCCCCTTGCTGTTAAAATTTGAATCCAGCAATTGTGTAGGTTACCACAGGTGATTTTGATAGGTGCCAAAAAATACCTTTTATTATCTGATACTTCTTCAAGATACGTTGTCTTTTTTCACTTTGGCCGCACGGCAGCTTGTGTTGACTTGATAGATCTACTTTGCAAGGGCGTTATACTTAGAATCCAGCAATTTCGTTTTGATTTGAGGATTTTGTGAAATAGCCTGTGATTTACCGTCTTTTAATAATGTAGGACTTTCCAAAAATACTCTTCCAATCTTCTCAAATTTGTATATTTCTGAACATGGGCGGTAATTCAGGTTGGTAAGGCGAGCAAAGAGGGGGGATAGGAACATGGAGGTAGAGGTACAGGAGAGGAAGGTGCTCCTTCAGTTGCTGGCGACCAACACGCATGCACCAGCGGATCATTCAGTTTGCAGGACCTTCAGCCGTGCTTTCATCGCTGGGTCAGGCCTGTGGATCTCAGTAAACTACAAGCGACGCCATCTGTCTTCAGTGGTTGAATGCACACATGCATTCCAGCAGTTCTTACTCCTCGTCCTCCAGTCACGGCCATAAATGTCGTCATCAGCATCATCAGCATCCGTCCAACATGAAGCAGCCAAATGTCAACTCGTGTACCCACACAGTGGATAATCCATTGTCTGAAGACCTCTTTGATGACAAAATGCGGTTGGGGTCAGAAGGCATGTTAAAAGATCAAGAGGATGATTTAGTCTGCTCTGACGCCCAGTTACTGATGCCATCAGAGGAGGAGAAGGAAGCCGGTCAATCGGCAAAAATCCCGGGCGGTCGGCAACGCCTTGCAGGCCCTCTTGCTTGTAGCCCGCAGCTTCTGGATGCAGAAAGTCAGGACGACCAAGTCACCTGTGTTGATGATGATGATGACGACATTGCGGATCCATCGTGGTCTTTTTCGCAGAATTTGCTGCGAGCGCTTCATCAGTGGACGCGGAGGAAGACGATGGGGTAGTGTCTATACGGGTCCCGCCACAAAAAGGGAGAGGGCGGTCGCAGAAGTCGCTGATATGATTCCGCCAGCCACGGTCAGCGCAAAACCCGCTCCTCGCTTATCGCCGTCAAAAAGGTCCAGGACCTCTCAAGCTGGGCCTTCTTTGAGCAAGCCTCTGATTCACCAGCGATGTCATATGCCGCCTTTGCCGTAAACGCATAAGTAGAGGCAAGAACCTTAGTGGTTAACACACCAACATGTCTAGTCACATGCAGCGAATGCATGAGTTGAAATGGAGGGAACACTTGGCCAAAAAAGGCCAGACCGACGCGGGCCTCCAACCACTGTCACACCCTCTGTCTCCGCCTCTCCTCTCCGCCACCACCAAGCGTTCCTCAGCTGCCATGTCTCTCAGAGTCATGATCAGGGATCAGCCTCCGCTTCAGCCTCCACGTCGCCCAAGTACCCCAGCACCACCAGAGACCCATCCTACCCCTTCTCCTTCCTGCCAGTTTGACGACCTGCAGCCGTACAGCGGCCAGTCTAGCTGCCAGCCTTCTGTCTTTCAGGGTTTGGGTGCAGAAGAAACACTTTAACCCAAACCATCCCAAAGCCAAATGGCCTGATGTCGGCATTGCCGGCTTTTGGCCTTGGAAATGTTTGCCTTTCTCGTCTGAGGTGGACACAGATGGGTTCCGCACGTCATGCCTTGCCTGCCCCCAATACGATGCCGAGCAGGCATTTTCTTTGCCAGAAAAGCCGTCCCTGCCCTGGCAGCAAGTTGTCAACTAAAATTTCAGCGCGTGTCTGAATCTGTGGCCGGAAAAGTCCAATCTGACCTCAGACACATGGACTAGTATAGCTTCGGCCAAAGGGCTCTATTCTCTGTGACAGCTCACTGGGTTAGCTGGTGTGGATGTCTTCGTGGGTGACGGTGCTTCAGGCTGGGCGACTGCTCTTCAATCCGCAGGGTGGTGCAGGGTCTTTCCCCAAGGGTCCTATGGTGGCATCACGTGCCAGAGAAAACAAGCGTTTTGAAATTTAATCTGTCTTGAGACGTCCCAAACGGTGCAGGAGCTCGTGGTGGGTCTCACGCAACGAGGACCGAGGCGATGGCTGGGTGGACAGAAACCTTGTGCCAGGCAAGGGTGGTATGCGATAACGGGCGGAAATCTGTGGCCGCCCTTAAGTCGGTAGGCTGGAGAACATCCTTGCTGGCACATGTCATGAATTTGGTCGTCCAGAAATTTCTAAGAGTCACCCGGGGTCGAGACTGCCTGCTGATGAAGGCTCAAGTCTGAGTTCGCAATCCGCCGTTTGCACCCTCACTCGTCCCCTGGCTGGCGTTGCAGCGTCAGCTCGGATCACCGTCAACCATCTCTTGTTGACGTGGCAACACGCTGGAATTCCACCCTCCACATGCTCCAGCGATTGTGGCAGCAGCGCAATGCCATTACGCACTACGAGGTGACACATGGTGCGGACCTCGGGGTGTTGAGCCACCGAGAGTGGAGGCAGGTGAAAGAGCTCTGCACCATCCTTGCCAGTTTTGAAGAAGCCACCAAAATGGGCAGTGCGGACAATGCCCTTGTCAGCATGAGCATTGTGGTGATCTTAGTTCTGGAACGATCGTTGGACACTCTGAAACAACAGGTCCCGCCAGCGACGGAGGAGGAGATGGACACAGATGCGGACACGGAGCCTTTCTCTCTGTCAAATCCACAAGGCCCGACAGTTTCCAATTTCATCGGTCTTCATTAGGCAGTGGTTCGGGGTCCAGAGCTAGTGCAAGGTGGCGCATCAGCTCTCAGGGTGCATCATCTCAGGCAAGTCAGGGCTGTGTTGAAGCTGTGCCGGAGGCAGCAGGAGGAGGAGGAGGGGGAGTATTCCTTGACACCGATGTTACCGACGTCCTGCCTTTGGAAAGAGGTTGGCGCGAATTTGAGGCGGAGGAGGAAGATGAGGAAGATCAGTTTGCTAGTCCCCCTCGACCCAGAGGCTTGGAAACCAACGGCTCCATCTCTCACATGAGTGCTTGGATGCTCCATTTCCTCCAACATGATCCTCGCATTAAGGCCATCAAATGAACAACAGTTACTGGGTGGCCACCCTCCTGGATCCCCGGTACAAAACAAAACTCAGCACTTTCCTTCCACCCACCCAAATAGAGAGTAAAATGCAGGAAATGGAGACCTTGTTGATTGATCAACTGGAGACATCTGTTGCATTGCTTCACGTTCTTCAAATGTCACGGTGGAAACTAGGCCCAGCGACGTGACAGCAGTTGTTTAGAGTGACAAAGTAGCCGTAGCGGCAGCTAGCAGCAGCACAAGGTGGCAGTAAGCCTAACTGGGTGGACCTCTGGCATCTTATTTACCACCTCCACCAACGCATGCAATGCAGGCACACATACAACACCCCAGAGACAGCTTAAGATCATGGTGGCACGGGACTATCTGCGTCTCAACAACGATGTTTTTGTATGCTGTTCCGGACCCAATAGACTTCGGGGTATCCAAATGGACGAATGGCACCGAGCTGGCTCGCCACGCCAGAGAGGTGTTTGTCCTGCCAGCAGCAGCGTCCATATCTGATGTGGACCTTCAGGCACAGCCGGAGGAGTCATTACACACAAACGATCAGGATTTCCAGATAATGTGGATCGTTTGACTTTCCATCAAGATGAATCAGGGCATGGATCTCTGATGATGTGTGGCCAATTGCGAGGGTCACCGATTAGTTGCTGGTCTACTTCACATTCACTCTACAAACTAGAAATGGTCCTCTTGATAAAACTTATTTTTAAAATTATCATTTCTTACTGGCAATTTTAATTTCTCAGTCCCAACAGTTCATTTTGCTGGTTTTGCTGTGTGGACGACTGTAAAACGACACCAAGGTTTCATGACAAAACCATATTTACATTTACATCCTTCATCTTTAGAAATTTTCTCATTGTCAATGGTTTTTGGGGCTCATGATTGCCTTCACAATTTTTAACAGTGGCTGAGAAGTCATATTTATAAATTTTTTGGGGGTCTTGTTGCTGTGAGATACAGCAATAATTATGGTCCTTTGAACAGAAATGTGGCTTTAAGTGGCATTTCTCCCTCACAATTTTAACAGTGGCCTTAGAAGTCATATATATATTTTTTTTGGGGTCATGCTGCTTTTGAAATGGCAGCTTACTACAGGTCCTATTATAAAAAAGGTTGTTTCTTAATAGACATTTAGTCTTCACAATTGTTCAGAAGTGACTCATGGGTCATGTATATGAATTTTTGGTGGGCATTTTGCTGTGACATGCAGCTATTACTACAGGTCCTTATAAAAAAAATATTGTTTGTTCTCAAAGACATTTGCTTCTTTCACATTGTCCAAAGTGGCTCAGGGTCATGCTTTGAATTTTTGGAGGCATTTTGCTGTGACATGCAGATATACTACAGGTCTATTATAAAAAAATGTTGTTGTCTAAACAGAAATTTGTTCTTCACAATTGTCCAAAGTGGGTCATGTTTTGATTTTTGGGGGCATTTTGCTGTGACATGCAGCTATACTTACAGGTCAACACCCACCCCTATTTATAAAAATGTTGTTTATAACAGACATTTGTTCTTCACAATTGTCAAGAGTGGCTCAAGTGTGATGGTTGCTGTTCAGAAACAGGAATAGGTAGGGACACTGGTAATGGCCCACACATATTGCATATATGACTTGTTTTTGCGAAGATCTTTTTAAATAGCTATCAATCCCTGTATTTGAGACATCCCATTTAATAATTCATAAAAAAAAAGAGAAACAAAGACATGGTGGGATTCCATTCATATTTTAAAAATGTGTTCTTCTAGGAATTAAAACTACTAAAAACTTGCATGTACAAAATGCTGGTAAAATAAGATTCATCTGAATTGTACAAGGTGCCGGTACAGAAACTTGACCACTGTAGGTTATTCAGAGGACATGGAGTATGGGCACGGGACAGAGAACAAGTTACAGAGACCATTTCCTCCAGCACGTTGAGTAATATTGAGAAAAAGAATGCCAAGGAAAATGGGCAACTGGGTGTTACAAGGAGCGGTTAACCACCAGTATTTCCAATGTGAAGCTCAATTGGTACGCACTCATATCGGAGGGGCAAGCGCTACCCTGGGTCTGTCATGTGTTCTGAGGAAGGTGGAGTTCTCACCACTTCAGCTTCACACAACTCGGATTCAGCATCGACCAGTTTTCGTTTTGCTGCGTCATAAGGGCATTTTTACCTGTGTGGTGGTTATTTGATGTAAGGAGCCAGCCTGGGCTCTCACCGCACCCAATGTAACTCGGCCCTGGGTCATGCTCGTGGCACAGGCAGGTATAGTCAATGTCCAGTGAACTAAATTGGTGAGTGAAGCTACTTTTCCAGCACTTTTTAATCTGGGGGTAAGACAGGTTTATTGGTCTTACTGACGGTCCAGAACAGTATAGTCAATGTCCAGATGAAAACTAAATTGGTGGTTGTAAAGATCCTTTTTACGGATTTTTAATTATATGGGGGTCAGCAGGTTTGGGGCTCTGCTGTAGCACTGGGAAAGGTATAGTTAATGTCAAGTTACAAACTTAAATTAGGTGGTTGATAAGACTACTTGTTCACGGCACATTTTTAATCTGGGGGTTCAGACAGGTTTAATGGGTCATGATGCGGTACCAGGACAGGGTTTGTCTATGTCCAGTTCAACTAAAATGGTGTGTTGAAAGACATCCTTTTTACCGGCACTTTTTAATCTGGGGGTCAGGACAGGTTTAATGGTCATTACTGTGCCAGGGTCAGGGACAGTATATGTCCAGTGAAACTAATTGGTGGTTGAAAGGACTCCTTTTTCGGCACTTTTAATCTGGGGGGTCAGGGACGGTTTCATGGGTCAACTGCGGTCCAGGACAGGTATAGTCAATGATAGTTCAACTAACAAATGGTGGTGAAAGACACTTTTTCCTGGCACGTTTTTAATCTGGGGGTCAGACAGCTTTAATGTCATACTGCGGTCTCAGGGACCAGTTCTAGTCCATGTACCAGTTCAAACTAAAATGGTGGTGAAAGGACTCCTTTTCGGCACTTTTTATTCTGTGGGTTCAGACAGGTTTTAAGGGTCATGCTGGGTCCAGGACAGCGTTTGTACAATGTCCAGTGTTTCAACTAAAATGGTGTTCAAAAGACTACTTTCTTTCTAGGCACTTTTTAATCTGTGGGTCATGCAGGTTTTTTGGTCAACGCTGACGTTCCAGGACAGGATATTTCAATGTCCAGTCAAGTAAATGAATGGTTCAAATTAATTACTGCCTTCGGGCATTTTTTAATTTGGGGGTGATGCGGGTTTTTAAGGGTCATGCTTGGAAAAAAGAAAAAGATAGGAATGGTGTTTGCTTTTTTCTGTGGCTTTTATGCCTAAGTGTTGTGCCTAAGAGTAGATTTATCCATTTGACTGTTTGGTTTTTTTAATTCCACTTTCCCCCCTTTTTGGGGTGTAAAATGAAGTGTTTTGCTCTCCCATAATTTTAAAAGGTCTGGGGGTGATCGACTTCAAAAAAAACCTTATCGATGGTGGCTGACTATCGACTATAGCCTGATGTCGATAGCCAACGTAATCGCTCAACACTAATTAAGATACTTCTGTATGAGGGAGAGCGTTGTGATTAAGTAGAAAGAGAAACATTGAAAAGTATGATTGACATTGATGAGCTTCTGTTCTTCACTATGGAGATTAAAGCAGTTCTTTCAGTTAATTTTCTAATGAAAAATTTATATAAATTATTAAAAAATTAATAAAATTACTACTATGATAACTTCGTAACTACCTGATAGGGAATGGGATTTATCATAGATGCTGCATTGGTTTAATTATTTTATATTATTTAATTCAATATTAATTTTATGTTTTAGAATGTAATATTAATATGAGATAATTTTATATTTTTTGGAGATTATAAAATTTTGTATTTTATATTATACAATTTTTTATTCATTTAATACTATTTAATTTTAAATAATTTGATAATTATCATAAATTAGTTTTGGTTTTTTTACCCCAAAACTTGGCCCATCAATCATTCTTATTTTTTGGGCACTTTTGCGCTCCTTTTTTACATTATAAATAATAAATTGGGGTTTAAACTTTTAACGGGGAAAACATCCCCCGCCTCATTAGTACATTTAAAAGTGTAATTTCTGGCGCACAATGTGCCAAGTTTAGGCATAGGGTTGTTCATACATCTATAGAACAGGGCTTCAACAGTTTTTTGGCTCAAAAGACGCTGCAAAACTGCCGCAGTCCTGTTCATACATGCTGCGCAATGTGTTTGCAGTCTGTAAATTCTCCAAGCACTGGATATACACCTAGGTTCCAGGTTAGAGGGAACAAGATCAGGCTCTGATGTAGGCTCTGATTTATAGGTTTACACCTCAATAACCCCCTTCCAGCAAATGCCAGCCAAAAGGTTATATTCAGAGTTAGAGTGTAAATACACTTTTATGGTTCAGTTGTCAAGTTCAGTTGTGGATATGTATACATTTTATGGCGTGCTTTGAGCAAAAAGACCTGTTGTAGCCCTTGCCCGACAGATGTATGAGTGGTTGTTTGCTAAAATTTGGTGCATGTGTGCTAGACCCGACACTTTTTTATGTGGCAATACTTAGGGGCGTGCTTCATAATAAAAACTAACTTATTATCAAATTAAATAGTATAACGGCTGTGGAAAAGTGGATCTTCCCGACCAACACAAGCGGTGGTATAAGCCACGCCAGGGGCCTGGTAGCTAAATTTAAGTAGGTCCAGTTATTCTCCAGAGTCTGAGAGGAGGCAGGTTGGGCTTGCTTCGGCTGGTGTCTTAGCAGGTCGCTGACCTTGACATGAATTGCTTGCAGTGGCAGCCAAGATGCAGCATGGTACAAAATCGTATGGCAAACTTGTAGTCGGGGACAGGCAGGAATGTCAGGACAGGCAGCAGAGGTTCGTGGTCAAGGGACAGAGGCAAGCAGTACGGTACACGGAAACAGTCGCAAAGACTCAGAAAACACTTTCTTAGTAGGCTCATGGGCACTAAAGATCTGGCAGGGGCCAGGTTAAATAGGGTTAGCGTCCGGTGATTACCGTTGCACTGGCCCTTTAAATTTACCAGAGCTCGCATGCGTGCGCCCTAAGGAGTGGGGACACGTGCGCAGGTAGGCAAATACATTGGCAATAGCGTGGACAAGTGAGTAGCTGCAGGATGGACCGGAGCAGTGAGCGTGGCCTGCGGCCTGACTTGCAGATCGTTGGGCTGCTCACCACCAGGACACGGGTGTGCCAGCGACCCAGTGTGATGGTCGCAGGAGTACCCATGACAAATAGTATTAAGTTAATCTAGAATTATATCATATTAAATTAATAGAAATTTATAAAACCAATACAGCATCTACAATAATTCCTGTTCTCAGTCGGGTAGTTACCGAGTTATCATAATATTATCAGTGATTACAAAGAAATCCCAACGGTTAGAAATAAAATAGCCGTTAAAATATTATGGTAGTGATGTTGCTTTGCGCAACTCAAGTTCCAGCGAGACTTTGGATGTTGGCTACTGCCATATGTATAATTCAGGCTGAGATCAGGAAAATAAAAAAAGTTCAATATTCAACATTTCAAAATCTGATCAATATTTGTTTCATTTAATTTAGTAAGAATGAAAAATGTAAAAAGTTGAACGGAAAATGGTCCTAAAAATTTTACACAGCATGCAAACTCTTGACCTATTGACCTACTGACCTACATTTGGATGAACGGAAAAAATATATAATTTAGAAGTATAAAAACATATGTTTTGTAAGATTTTAATTAGAAAAAATAAAAAATGTGAACAAAAATTCATAATTGACATAATTATTTTTTATTAGAATTTCAATTAAATGAACTGCATTAGAGTCTATAGAGAAGAGGTGAAGAAACAATTATAATACAAATGTAACTTTTCTTAACAATGATTAACACGAATAGCTATTTATTTATTGCAAAATTTTAACCACAAAGTGAGATTGTTGGTTCTAAAAAAATTCATTATGTTAATTATAAAATTTAGTTCATAGTTTGCATTTTCTCTAATTAAAATCTTATGAAAATTATATTTTTATACTTTTAGATTATGATTAAATTTTTGTTCATTCAAAAGTAGGTCTGGATTTTACACGCTGTATAAAATTTTTAGGAACAAATTTTTTTTGTTCCAACATTTTATTTTTTGTTTTTAATAAATTTAATGCAATTTAATCAGATGTTGATTGCTTTTGAGATTTTATTTTCCTGCTTTCTGCCTATATTCTACATATGGTAGTAACCAGCTCCTGAGGTCTCACTGGGACTTAAGGTGCACCAAGCAATATCACTACAGTAGTTTCTATTCACTGATGCCTTTTCTTTTAGGCCATGTTCACACGGCTTAAAATGGGCCGTATTTCGGTCCGTAATTACGCGCCGAAGTGCGCAAATTACGGGCTGAGAACGGCCCATTCATTACGGTAATTCACAGTTTCCATAGAGAACTATGGATTACGTCTCCTCTCCCCGCCCGGCGAAGGCGCCGGGCGGGGAGATAATTGACATGTGAATTACTAGCCGCAAATACGCGCCGCTAGCAATTCAAGTCTATGGGCCGGCCCCCTGCTCAGTCCCCCGCTCCCGCCCCGCCCCCAGTCACACGGCGTAATTGCGGGATGTAATTACGCCCTGCAAATACACCGTGTGAACCTAGCCTTAGTTCTAGCCTGCTGTGATACATTTGTAATCACTGATAATACTACAATAACTCAGAAAATACTGAATTGAGAACGAGATTTATGGTAGGAGCTGTATTGGTTTTAGAATCTTATATTCTATTGTCAGGACTCACTTACCTGATCAGTTTCCTGCTTGCAAGGTGCAACACTCTGCATGGGTTAATTCATCTGGCCTGTGTCCACACCCAGGGAGAGGCTCTGCTGGTGAGTTCAGGAGGGACAGAGGGTGTGTCACACAGGCCAATAGGAGGGCACACAGACCACACCAATCAGCTACAGGGGCGGTGTCCAGGCACACCATTTAAACCTCCTTAGACCTTCTTGCTGTGCCTGTGAAAGGTTTTTTGCTAGCTCTTTTCACCACCATTTATTCTTGTGCTTTTCATGTTACCTGACCTCTGCTCGTGTTATTGACCTTGCCTTGCTTCCTGATTCGGTACCTCATTCCTGATTGCGTTTTTGACCCCGTGATTTGATTGATTTATGTTTATAGAAGGTTTCAGCTCTTTTTCTGAGTATATTTTACAACTAATAAAAATGATTTTTTTTATCATACTCCATGCCGCATGGCGCTGAGCGCCGAGATTTCATTGCCCTGATCTCTCCATTGACTACAATGAGACAAGTAGCTAGCGCTCTGATTGGCTGGGATAGCCAAGCCCCCGCTACTTCAACCAATCAGCTCTTTTCTGCATTTATGCTGTATTTTGAACTGTCCCGACTTTGATTTTGATTGGTTCTAACTTCTCCATAGGTTATAATGGGTCCCTGTTGCTCCTATTCTGATTGGCCAGGATTGCCAAGCCCCCGCTAGCTCAACCAATCAGCTCTTTTCTGCCTTTTTTACTGTATTTTGAACTGTCCCGCCTTTGATTTTGATTGGTCAATAGTTCTCCATAGGTTTTAATGGGTCACTGTCGCTCCTATTCTGATTGGCTGGTTTATGCCGACCAATGAGAATAGTTTACAGAATTTGAATTACTGTATTTCCCGGCAATTTCCAAGATCCTAATTCCTGATATTGCGCCGTTCTAGATTTTTGGAAAGTGATTTTTTTTTTATTTTTTTTTTTATTTTTGAGGTTTGAGCTCTTTTTCTGAGAATGTTTTACGCCTTTATAAAGGCGATTTTTTTCGGAATCATACTCCATGCCGCACGGAGCTGAGCGCTGAGATTTCTTTTGCGATCTTCTATGCTTAATCTCATGTTCCGTTCTCACTTCACTTCGTCTCCGCCGGAGCATTTAGACCAGAATCAACTAGGTCTGTCTGTCGGAGCTGTCGAGCGCTGCAATGCGCCGCACTTTGCCGACTCGCGATCGTACATGCCTCGGAGTATACGAGCGCGCCGCTTCCCGCCCCGGAACGCCTACACCGCGCCCACACCGCGCCCATTGCACGCCCCTTCATGTGAGGAGCAGCCGAAAGTGGTGAACGCTGCGCCTAACATCGCATCCCTGTGTCCGACAGCGGATTCGGGCCGGTGAGGCGCAGGATACGCCATAAAACAGGCGTAAAGCCCGTTCATACATGACGCCCTTAGTCTCTGGATACAGTTCAGCTTCATAGCTCAGCAAACAAGGTCCAAAGACAGAGCAGAGTCAATAGCCAGTGCAAACACACAATGGTGGTTGTAGGTTTAGTGTACAGGTGAAGAAAATAACTAATCCACTATTTTAATTGCTAAGCGAGGCTAATCCATTAGGGTACTATCACACAGGTCAGATCCTTTGCGAAATCAACACTTCAAAACCTGCCTCAACTAATGTGGATTTTGTCACAGATTATTTTACATTGATCTTAGTACCATTTTCTATCAAAGTCAATGTAGAAAAGACTGCATAAAAAAACTGCAAAAAAATCCCCTACAAAATCTGCATTAGTTGGTGCAGGTTTAGAAGCACGGATTTCTCTGTAGTAACGCTGTGATTACAGTGATATGGAGAATCTATACAGCTGTCCTAGCTCTTACATAAGAGCCATCTGATTATTATCTGTACTGAAATACACAACACAAAAGAAATGCAGTGGAAAGAGAATAGAGCCAGTGTCCAAGATTGCAAAAAGAAAAGGGCCATGCACCGTACAAATAAGTCAGACGGTGTGCAAATAATTGTACTATACCTTTAGTATAAATATACAGTAAGCACATGATTACCAATATATGTTAAAAATAATTAAATACTTAATAGCATAAAATAAGAGTGTACATGGTGCAATCTGTCATTCAGTTACACAACCAACACAGATTGATAGCCTACTGGCAAGTATGTATGAAGAGTGAATAAATATACAGGGCACAAGGCGAGCAATACATCAATTTATATCCCATATGAAATCTCAATATACAAAACAGCCAAATAACATGCCAGATTTATTAGAAAAAGTGAGCATATTAGCACTATAATCACTTGAAAGCTGCGATAGCAATAGTGTTGCACTCCTTGTCTACCATATTATCGATCATAATAAAAGTCAGATTAGAAAACATATTTCAAACTAATATAACAGATGTTGCAAATGTTGGTTTAATGCAGATATACAATGTGCCAGTCATCAGGCGCCACAGAAATGCATAGGCCAATTGAAAATTCACCATTCAGTAGCCCATCTAAGTGTGATCCAGTGGTAAGCTTGACCATTATTATGGTGTTAATTAGTTATCTCTCTCTGGCAATTAGAGGGTGCCAGAGGTACCAGCAAACAGCATTGCTAGTTGTCCAGCAGTGAGGGAGTTAACAGTTAGAGCTGGTGCTGTGCATGCTGGGAGAAGAGGAGGGACTAGAAGTTTCTAGAGAGAGACTAGTATAGTCTAGTCGAGTGTGTGTGTATGCTGCACATGGAGGCAGCTGCTGAAGTGATACAGAAACACTGACAGAAAACATAGAGTCCTGTGAGTGCTGCAGCCATTGCATATGAGACAGTGAAGAGAACAGCGTACACAGCATGGGAGTTGCAAGATATGACTGGTGAAAACTCAGGTACCATTGAGTTTATTACCCACCTGTGTAAAGCAGCTAAACTGTGTGAATACCAGGAATCATCTAATTGCTGTTACACTGATGTTTGATGAAGGTACTGTATGGAAAATGGGCTTGAATAAATCCTGGTAACCTGCACTACATTGGAACCTGTTGTATCTTGTGAAGTGTGCTGTAAAGAGGATACACACAAGGTGCCCAACCCCCCCAGAATCCTAAAGAACTCTTAATACCCCACGCTGCAACCCTAACACAGTGGTGTGTGGATACCAATTTTGAGCGGAATCTGAAGTACCACCCCGAAGAGTGAGGGATCTCAGGCAACCTGAGAGGGAGTCTCCCAGACCAGAGTGACTGATGGAAGAGTTCTGCATCAGCAGTGGAAAGGTTAACCAGTGTCTTCCCGTTAGTGATTTGTGCACCACTTTACCTGCCAGTGACAAAGCCAAGCATTAGGGGGACAGAGTACTTCCCTGGATAACCCTAAAAGACAACGATGACACACCGCATAGTCCAGTCATATCTGTAGCACACAAAAATGCCCTGCAGCATGTTAATTCAGCCTTAAAGGGCCAGCACACACAAAAAAAATCCAGCCATGGAGAAATCCAGCCATGCATGTGGAGGGACACATCGATAAGATTAGTCGCTGCTACAGTTGTCCTATGCAGAACTGTTTACAGTCGTAAGATTTATGAAGCTACCAGAAGACCACCTCATTCGTGCACATAATCACAAACATCTCTTGATAGCACTTAATCGATTACTAAAAGGAGGGAAGACTTGAGGAAAAACGTCTGTTGGTTTTTTCTTCAAGACTAACAGGGGTTTTTAACAGTTTCCAAGCGTAGAACCAAAAAATGAGGGGGCAGAGGTGAGATATTTTAAACAGTGATTATCTAAAGATCCCTGCGGAGCTAAAATACCAATTCATTGCCTTACAAAAAGATGGTAAAGAATTCTGCAAAGAAATTTGAGAAATGTTACCCTGACAATTTAAAGCCCCTCCAAGCTAACATACCAGCAAGAAAACAGTCCCCTAAAAATTAAACCCATCTGCAAAAAATTCAGAATTAATGGCTAAATAGGTAAACGAGAACAAAAAAATAGACGCTTAACAACTATCGCCATATAGCTTGGGGATTAACAAGGATCCCAAGAGAGAGATTATTGAGGCCTATTGAAACCTAGTGAAACCCGTTGTACAGGTTTTTGAGTTCCCTCAAACTTTTTTTCAGAGCTTTTGTATCAAAAAAGACTGTAATTTTTTTCACCAAAAGAAAGGCTGGGAAGGTTTGTGCGGGCTATTTTTAAAATCAAACCCCCAGTCATGGGATCCCCAGATTCAACTTTCCCTTTGTACTTCTTTGTGACATTGAAAGGGTGATTTTGGAGAGCCTGTACCGACATCAAGATGGAAAGCTGGATTTTGTTTGGTTCCTGAACTTTGATAGCAGCTGAAAGAACTCCCATAGCAATCGGGAAAAAGCTGAGTTCCTAGCCTGAATGGGCTTTTTTGTGAAAGGTTTTAACGTTTTACCTGCACTACATCCAAGTTTTTGGTTTACACAGACAACAACCCACTAAACCCATGTCCTACTAGTGCAAAACTCAATTAAAATGGTCGAGGTGAGTGGGAAACTACAACTTTAACTTTAGATCAAATATCGACCCGAAAACTAAATGATGCGAATGCGTCTAGAATGCCTTTAGAATAAGGAATTCTGCACAGTGCTCAGAAAAGTTAGTTTGGAACTATGATGAGTACCATGCGAGCAGTAAAGTCCCGCGGAAGAATGCACATCAATGTGGCCTAAACTGGAAGGACAATAAAGGATATGGAAACTTCATAACTTTCAAACCCAACGCCCCAAAAAAGATTCCCAAAAAAGGGTCAAAAAAGACAAGTCTTAAAGAGTGCTCCGTACATCAACCAAGTTAGGGTTTCCAAAAAAGGGGGAAGGGAAAATGTCACGGCCGGGGCCCCTCCCCGGCCCCGCGGGGGCCCGGGGGCCCCCGTGGTCCCCCTCCCGGGTGCTTCCCGGGTCGGGTGCCCCCGCTGGCCGCGGGACGAGCCGGGGGCTGCGTCTGCGGGACTTACCTGACCGCGTCCTGTGCCGTCCCGGGGCCCCTGCCGGCCGAGGCGCCGTGGCCCGTTCCTAAGGCGCCGCGGCCCCCGTTCCCGGGGATTTTAAAAGGGGCCGCGCCCTTTATTATTGGCTAATTCCAGGGCGCTTCCCCTATTAAGGAAACGTCCCACCCATCACTCCTTGCTGGGCATGATGCCCCGTGCCTAGTGAAAGCTTCCAAAGATACTCTGCCCCCCTTACGGGTTTTCCAGACCCCCTCCAAAAGTTTTTAACTCCGAACCCCTGCCGCCTGCCCCGACCTTCCCGCCCGTCTACACCACGAACCCTGCCGCCCCGCCCTGATTCTCCGCCCCGACTACC
>JAODAL010029087.1:0-52205 GCA_025379985.1 Phyllomedusa bahiana | reverse complement strand
GGATACAACCTAAAAAGTCTACAGAGAGAGATGTATCATAATATCTCTATCCTGTGAGTAAGTATTTAAAGCGGTAAAGACCTTTTAGCACACTTGAGGAGCATATTTGGAAGAACATAATAAGTGTATTTTTCATTGACTGAAGTTTGTTCTAGCCCACAAATATTTTTGTTTGATGTCATGTGCTCAATGGAACGGCAATGGGGACAGTTGACGCTCCATCAGATGCTTAAGCTTTCCTGAGCTGGTAGGAGGACTAAATCTACTTCCCTGATGGCATGCAGAGCTACATTTACACTGGAGTCATTACACTGTTGATGATTTAATTATGTAGGAAGAACCACAAGTCTGTGACAATCACTTAGATTTACGCCTTATATCAGCAATTAATAGATCAAGTGTCAGCTTCTTGAATTTAACTATCCTGATTTATAGAAAATCTAGAACTTCAGTCAAGGATGTTCAGCTAACCTACCATGACTAATAACTGATTAGTGTTAAATAGCTATCATCCTTCTCACTTCTCAACAGTATCCAGTGTGTCAATATCTGCAAGCAAAGTGGAATTGCTGACGGGAGGATGATGTTTTTTCCAGTAGGATGAAGAATTGTACAATTGCTTTAGATATCAAAATTTCAAAAAAATTCTCACAAAATATTGGCTTATCATAACTTCAGACTCAAATGACATTGAATAACATTGTTTTTAAATATGCTATTATATACAGGAGAGGAAGAAAAATAAAAGACATGCTGGTCCATAGTCATCTTGGTCAGAAGTAATAGCAACAGCGATGCAGCTTGCCAAAAGACCACCATGGTTCCTTCAGTGCATTGACTGTTCCTTTATGGATTAAAGCAAATAATGTAATGATCCAGTTAAAGGGGTTTTGTCACGATCTCATTTCATACCTCCTGTATCCAGCTCTTCAGCTCTGTGTGCTCAGAAGGGGGTGTGTTTGATTTGTTTGAATTGCATATCATGTGACCCAGCAGGATGATATCACCATGCCTTTCCTCTCGCTAGTAAAAGACAGGTCTGTTCATGTAAAGCATTGTGAGTAGCTGAGTGGTAATGTTTTTGCTTCATATCACAAGGGTCCTTGGTTCAAATCCCTGCAGGAACCAAACCTAAGGATTTTTTTCTCTCTTTATCAATGCACAGACCTCATTGAGGTTTCTTTTTTATTTATTTGCACTGCTTGACTAATTACTAAGGAGGACAGAGGACAGGAGTAGAATGACAGCACCTGGGGTTTGAACACTCAGTAGCTGCCTGAGAGGAGAAGTAATGTCTGAGTATGTGCGACCAGGACTGAGGAGCTTTCAGCCCTGGTCATATCCCCTGGAGATGAGCTGTAAACAATGGATTACTAAAGGAGCAGCTAGAACTAAAACGGTGCAGAATTTTTAATAATGATGAATGGTGAAAATTAGTGATGAGCTATTACATTGACTATCGTCATCGGGTCGATAGTCGATATCGGCAATTATCAATAAGATATCCGATAGTCGATAATAGATTATCGCCGATGACCATTAAAGTCTATGGGAGAGAAACAACACCTTCATTCTTACACCAAACGGGAAGAGAAGCTGGAATTTTAACACCAAAACGCAAATGTATAGTGCTACATCTTTAGGAAAGACAATTGGGATAAAAGCCACAGAAAAAAAATCACAGACCACACTACCCCTGTTTTACCAAGCATGACCCTTTAAACCTCAGACCCAAAAATTTTAAAAAGTGCCAGAAGGCGTATTTTTCAACATCATTTTATTTGAACGGACATTGAATACCCCTGTCCGGGAAACCAGTTTGAGCCCCAAAACCTGCATGACCCCCAATTTAAAAAGTCCCGGAAAAAGGATTTTTTCAACCACCATTTTAGTTGAACGGACTTTAAAACATAACGTCCTGTACCCGTATGACCATTAAACCTGTCTGACCCACAGAAAAAAAGTAGGGGAAAAGGAGTTTTAAAACCCCCCATTTTAGTTGAAGGACATTGACTATACCTGTTCTGTCCACATATGACCATAAACCTGTCTGACCCACAGATTAAAAAGTGCAAAAAAAAAGGTCTTGAACCACCCTTTTTAGTTGAATGGACTTGCAAACCCTGTCCTGGACCGCAGTAGACCAAAAACCTGTCTGCCCCCCAAATTAAAAAGTCCGGGAAAAGGACTTTAAACCCCACCATTTTAGTTGAATGGACATTAATCTATCTGTCCTGTCCCGCAGTAGGACCTTTAAAACCTTTTGACCCACAGTTTAAAAAAGTACTGGAAAAGGAGTTTTAAACCCACCTTTTTTAGTTGAACTGGACATTGACTATACCTGTCCTGGACCGCAGTAACTTTAAACCTGTCTGCCCCCAAAATTAAAAAGTGCCGGGAAAAGGGAGTCTTTGAACCCCATTTTAGTTAAAATGGACATTGACTAATTCTGTCCCGGACCCCAGTAGGGGACCCATTAAACCTGTCCTGCCCCCCAACAGATTAAAAAGTGGGAAATAGGAGTCTTTTTCAAACCACCATTTTAGTTTTCCCCCTGGGGAACTTGACTATACCTGTCCTGGGCCCACAGCATGATCCCAAACCTCATGACCCCCACATTTAAAAAAAAAGTGCGGAAAAAAAGGAGTCTTTAAACCCCTTTTTAGTTTCACTGGAAAAAGACTACCCCTGTCGGGGCCACAGCATGACCCAAAACCTGTTTGACCCTAGATAAAAAAGGGGACTATGCTATTTTGTACATGCTTTTTTTAGTTATTTTTTGGAAAACTGACATTTTTTTACAGAATTTATTTGGGGAAGTTTTTTTTATATTTTTACATTTTTAACCTTTTTGTTTTTTTTTTAAAGCAACATGCAACAAAACCCCCGTCCCCTTCAGTTTTTAAAGGTATTTTTTAACGTGTGATTTTGGTTAATTCGGCCCCCCCAAAAGAAATACAAATGTCCTAACACCCCCCAAAAACTTCTTAGTTGAGAAGAATTTCCCCCTTTGGTTTTCTGGACTGTTTTCAGCAACAATTCATGGTTTTCATTTTTCCTCCAAATCCTTTTATTGATTAGGGCGACCCCCCGGGAGATAAAAATGATGCGACCCTAGTGACCCCCCAGAAAATTTTTAAGCCTCAAATTGTGCAATTTTGTCCACCCGGGACCCCTTTTTGACCACTATTAACCTCACAGAAATCACCTTTTTAAAAACCCTATTTTTTAGAGAATTTGAAGCTCTCCTGATTGCCCCTAACGGTGAGAGCCGTGCTGCCGTCAGCCCATCTGTTAAACGGGAGGTCCGCTCCAGATTACAGTGGGTGCGGTAAAGACCGGGGTAGGTCTGTCATTTTTAAAAACACGCGGGGTTCACAGCAGGGCCGGAGTTCGGGGTGGGGTGGGGCCCCGGGGCGGCGTCCGTCACTATTAACAAGGTAAAAATCCCCTTAGACACAGACAAAACGTCTGCTGAAGCAGAGTGCGGAACGGGGAAATGGGAGGTAAGACCCCGCCTCCTCATACACAGTCAAGCCTGGGGAGCGCTTGCCCCCCCGTATAAGTGCGGGCCCAAATTTGGGTTCACTTGGAAAAAAGGGGGGGGTTAACGCTTTGTTCCACCCAGGGCCTTTTTCTTGGCTTTTTTTCTCATTTTTCTTAAGTTTCTGGAGAAATTGTCTTGTACTTTGTTCTTTCCTGCTCCATACTCCATGTCCCTTTATAACCTAATCTGGGCAAGTTTTCCCGTACCTCCCCTTGTACAATTCAGAAGATTTTTTTTACCAGTTTTTTGTACATGCAAATTTTTTAGTTTTATTCTAGAAAACCATTTTTAAAATAGGAGGAAACCCACCCTGTCTTTCTTTCTCCCTTTTTTAAAATTTTATTAAATGGGTTGTCTCAATACAGGGATTGTAGCTTTTTTAAAGATCTTTTCAAAAAAAAGTCTTTTGCAAAATTGTCCTTAAAAGTGGTTTTTATTCCTGTTTCTGACAGCACCATCACCCTTTATTACCTTGACAAATTGTGAAGAAAAATTTTCTGTTTTTAAACATTTTTTTTTTTTAATGGCCCGTAGTATTGCTGCATGTCACAGCAAAAAGCCCCCAAAAATTTAAAACATGACCCAGAGCCCTTTTGACAATTGTGAAGCAAATGTCTGTTACAAACAACTTTTTTTTAATAGGACCCGTAGTATAGTGATGTCACAGAAAATGTCCCCAAAATTAAAATTGACCCTTGAGCACTTTTGGGCAATTGTGAAAAAAAATGTCTGTTTGAAACAAAAAATTTTTTGAATAGGACCTGTAGTATTGTGCATTTCAAAGCAGCATGACCCAAAAAAATTTTAAAAATGACTTCTCAGCCCTGTTAAAAAATGTGAGGGGGAAAAGCCCCTTAGAAGCCCATTTCTGTTTCCCCGGACCATGATTATACTGTATCTCACAGCAACAGACCCCAAAAAATTATAAATATGAAATTTTGCCATATTAAAATTGTGAGGAGAAATGCCATTAGAAGCCACATTTCGTTTTTCCCAAAAGGACCAAATTTAGCTGTATCTACAGAACTGACCCCAAAACCTTTTAAATGCGAAAACTTTAAAAAATAAAGGAGTAAAAAGGAATACAGTGTTGTCATGAAACCTGCTGTCTTTTACAGCTCCCCACAGCAAAACCAGAAAATGAACGTTGGGAAAAGGAAAAAAAAATTGCAGTAAAAATTATCATTTTAAAAAAAAGTTTTAAGAGGACCCTTTCTTTTGGAAGAGGGAAAGTGAAGTAACCGGCAACTAATGGTGACCTCGCAATTGGGGCCCCCAACTATTGGGTCCCAACAAAAACACGGGGTTTAGACACAGTGTCGTGCACCCTGATTTAAAGGGGCCGTGTGTTGGTGTGTGCCCCCCCCCCCATTGCATGCGTTGGTGAGGGGGGTAAAAAAAATTGCCCGAGGTCACCCTTAGGTTCTGCCCCCTTGCCCGCTGCTTGCTGCCGCTACGGCTCTTGCACTCCTGTGTCACGTCGTGGTTGTTCCAACCGGACATTTGAGAAGTGAAGCAGACGCAACAGATTCTCCCGTTGATCATCAGAAGGTCTCCATTTCCCGCATTTTACTCTCTTTTGGGGGGGTGGAAGGAAAGTGCTGAGTTTTGTTTGTCCGGGGGTCCAGAGGGTGGCCCCCCTAACGTTGTTAATTTTGATGGCCTTAATGCGAGGATCATGTTGGAGGAAAGGGGGCATTCAAAGATTATTGAGAGATGGAGCCTTGATTTCCAACCTCGGGTCGAGGGGGGACTAGCAAATGATCTTCCTCACTTTCCCCCTCCGCCCAAATTCGCGCCCCCCCTTTTCCCAAAGGGCCCCCAAAAAAAATCGGTTCTACGAACCTCTCCCCTCCTCCCTTCCTCCGGGACAGTTTACACGCCCTGACTTGCTGAGATGATGCCCCTGAAGCTGATGCGCCCCTTGCACTAGCTCTGGGCCCGAACCCTGCCTAATGAGACCCAGAAAATTTTAAACTGTCCGGGCCCTTTTGGGTTTGACGGAGAGAAAGGCTCCGTTCCCCCCCCCCCTCTGGTTCGTCTCCCCCTCCGCGCTGGCGGGACCTGTTGTTTCAGGGGTGTCCCAAAGTTTATTCAGAATAAGATCCCACAATCTCATGCTGACAAGGGGATTGTTCGCACTGACCATTTTGGGGCTTCTTAAAACTGGCAAGGGGTGCGGCTCTTCACCTGCCTCCCCTCTCGGGGGTCAAAAACCCCCAGGTCCCCCCGCTGCTTTTCAGGATGTGGCATTTTTATGCTAATGGCATTTTGCGCTGCCAAAACGCTGGAGATTGGAATTCCCCGGGTTTTCCCCCGTCAACAATGGACGGGTTTAGGGGGGGAGCTGAACCCTGCAAACGCAGCCAGGCGGGGGCGAAACAGGGGAGCGAACGGTGGGGGTGCGAATTGACTTCGACCCTTCCCCCCCGCGGGAGTCCCCGACCGGGTAGCTCTTTAGAAATTTTGGGGCGACAAGGTTTTTGACATGTGCCCGGGAAGGGATGTGCTCCAGCCTTCGATTTAAGGGCGGCCAGAAAATTTGCCCTTATCGCACACCACTTTTCCTGGGACAAAGGTTCTTTTCACCCGCCGGCTCGGTGCGTTGGGAGAGCCGTCCACAGCTCCTGAGCTGTGTGTGGACGGTCTCCAAGACAGATTAATTTCAACACGGCCTGGTTTCTCTGGCACGTGATGCCACCAGAGGCCTTGGGAGAAAGAACCCTGCACCATCCCTGCGGTTTTGAAGAGTGTGCGCCCAAGCCTGAAGCCACCGTCACCCCAGAGACATCCACCCAGCTCACCCAGTGAGCTGTCACAGAGATATAGGGGCCCCTTGGCCGTGCTTACTAGTCCATGTGTGGGTGCTCAGATGGATTTTTTCCCGGGGCCACAAATGCAGACAACGCGCTTGAAATTTTAGATGACACGTGGCTGGCCAGGGCGGGGCGCTTTTCTGGCAAAGAAATGCCTGCTCGGCATCTGGGTATTGGGGGCAGGCAAGGGCCATGATGTGGCGGAACCCATTTTGTGTCCACCAGAGGGAAAGGCAACATTTCCAAGGCCAAAAGCCTGGCAATGCCGACATTCAAGCTTTGGCTTCGGATGGTTTGGGTTAAGTGTTTTCTTCTGCCCCCAAACCTGAAGACAGAAGGCTGGCTGCTAGACTGGCCGTTGTACGGCGTGCAGGTCATCAAACTGGTGGGAGGAGAAGGGGTAGGATGGGTCTCTGGTGGTGCTGGTGGTACTCGGGCGACGGTGGAGGCTGAAGCGGAGGCTGATCCCTGATCATGACTCTGAGAGACATGGGCAGCTGAGGAACGCTTGGGGTGGCGGGGGGAGGCGGAGACAGAGGGTGTGACAGTGGTTGGAGGCCCGGCTACGGTCTGGCCTTTTTGGCCAAGTGTTGCCTCCATTTCAACTCATGCATTCGCTGCATGTGACTAGACATATTGGTGGTGGTTAACCCCTTAATGACCGCCCACTGTCTTTTGACGTCGACTGGTGCAGGTCGTTCATCTACAGCGACGTCTTTTGGTGTCGCAGCAGACATCGAAGTTTGCGGAGTCCAGCGCCGCAGCTGCGCTAGGATCAGCTGCGGAACCGGGTGCCGCAAACTCCGATGTCTGCAGCGACGACAAAAGACGTTTACTGTAGACGAACGACCTGCACCAGCCGACGTCAAAAGACAGTGGGCGGTCATTAAGGGGTAAAACCTAAGGTTCTTGCCTCTACTTATGCCCTTTTAGGGCATAGGCGGCTTTTGACATCGCTGGGTGAATCAGAGGTTGCTCAAAGAAGGCCCGGCTTGAGAGGTCCGGACCTTTTTGACGGCGAAAGCGGGGAAGGGGGGTTTCCCGTGCCCTGGTGGTAATCTTTCAGCGGATTCTGCGCCCGCCCTCTCCTTTTTGAGGCGGGACCCATACAACATACCCCATTCTTCCTCCTGCCCAGTGATGAAGCGCTCGCAAGAAAATTTCTGCTGAAAACCCCCGTTGGCCCCCAAATGTCGTCATCACTCTAAACAGGTGACTTCGTCGCCTACATTCTCCCACCCGGGAGCTGGGCTACAAGCCAGGGGGACTGCAAGCTTTGCCGACCGCCCGGGATTTTGCCGATTCACCGGCTTCCTTCCCCCCCCTTGGGGCATAATTATTTGGGGTGTCAGAGCAGAGAAAATCCCCTCTTTGGCCTCTTGACTTTTAACATGCCTTCTGACCCCAAACCCCATTTTTTCATCAAAGAGGTCTTTAAAAATGGGTTAAAACCACAGGGTGGGTAACGAGTTGACATTTGGGCTGCTTCATGTTGGACGGGTGATGAGCGATGATGACATTTTTGGGCCCGGGTGGGGGGACGGAGTTTTAAGATGTGGGGCAGGTTGCAAAAAACCACTGAAGAACAGATTGGCGACGCTGTTCTTACTGAGGTTTTACAGGGCCCCGACCCCCCGATGAAGGCCTGACGTTCCTGCAAAATGACGATCTGCTGCATGCGTGTTGTCCCAGCTGGAAGGGCACCTTCTTGTACCTCACCTCCATGTCCTACCCCCCCTTTGCCGCTTACCACCCGAATTTCGCTCCCTTTCAGAAGATAAAAATTTGAGAAGGATGGAAGGTTTTGGAAGTTCTTTTTAAAAGACGGGAATCACAGCTTTCTCAAATCTCTCAAAACAAAACAAAATTGCTGGATTCAAAATTTAACTGCAAGGTGGCTCTACAAACAAAGCTGGCCCGCGCCAAAGTGAAAAAAACACGTATCTGAAATGTATACGGGATAAATAAAAAGGGATTTTTTGGCACCTATCATTAACCTGTGGTGACTACAAAATTGCTGTATTCAAATTTAACTGCAAAGTAGATCTATCAACAAAGCTTGACTGACCAAAAGTGAAAAAAACACCTGTCTGAAATGTATACGGGATAATAAAAGGTATTTTTTGGCACCTATCAATTCACCTGTGGTGACTACTAAATTGCTTTATTTAAATTTAACTGCAAAGTAGCTCTATGAACAAAGCTTGACTGACCAAAAGTGAAAAAAACACCTGTCTGAAATGTATAGGGATTTAAAAAAAGGTATTTTTGGAACCCATCAAATTTACCCGTGGTGACTACAAAAATTTCTGTATTCAAATTTAACTGCAAAGTAGATCTATCAACAAAGCTTTACTGACCAAAAGTGAAAAAAAACACCTGTCTGAAATGTATATGGATAATAAAAGGTATTTTTGGAAGCTATCAATTCACCCGTGGTGACTACAAAATTGCTTATTCAAATTTAACTGAAAGAGATCTATCAACAAAGTTGACTGACCAAAAGTGAAAAAAACACCTGTCTGAAATGTTTTAAAAGATAATTAAAAGGTATTTTTGGCCCTATCAATACACCTGTGGTGACTCAAATTGCTGGATTCAATTTACTGCAAGTGGCTCTATAAACAAGCTTGCGCAAAAGTGAAAAAAACCTGTCTGAAATGTTTACGGGATAATAAAAAGGTATTTTTTGGCACCTATCAATTCAAACCCGTGGTGACTACAAAATTGCATATTCAAATTTAACTGCAAAGTAGATCTATCAACAAAGCTTGACTGACCAAAAGTGAAAAAAACACCTGTCTGAAATCTATACAGATATTAAAAGGTATTTTTGGCATCTATCAGTACACCTGTGGTGACTTCAAAGTTGCTGGATTCAAATTTAACTGCAAGGTGGCTCTATCAACACAGCTGGCCTGCGCCAAAGTGAAAAAAAACACGCATCTGAAATGTATACGGGATAATAAAAGGTATTTTTTGGCACCTATCAATTCACCATTGGTGACTAAAAAATTGCTTTATTCAAATTTAAAACTGCAAAAGTTGATCTATCAACAAAGATTGAATGAACAAAAGTGAAAAAAAACTGTCTGAACATGTATACGGGATAATAAGAAGGTATTTTTTGGCAACCTTTCAATTCACCTGTGGTGAATACAAAATTGCTGTAATTCAAATTTAACTGCAAAGTAGATCTGTATCAACAAAGTTGAGACAAAAAGTGAAAAAAAACACCTGTCTGAAATGTATACGGGGATAATAAAAGGTATTTATTTGGCTATACTATTTTTCATTCACTGGGTGACTACAAAATTGCGGTATTCAAAATATAACTGCATAGTAGATCTATCACAAAGTTTGACTGACCTAAAGTGAAAAAAAACCTGTCTGAAATGTTGTCGGGTTAATAAAAGGTTTTTTTTGGCACTACAATTCACCTGTGGTGACTACAAAAATTGTGTATTCAAATTTAACTGCAAAGTAGATCTATAAACAAGCTGACCATGACCAAAAGTGAATAATACACATGTGTCTGAAATGTATACGGGATATTAAAAGGTATTTTGGCACCTTTCAATACTTACTGTTGGTGACTACTAAATTGTGTATTCAGATTTAAATGCAAGGTGGCTCTATCACACAAGTGGCCTGACGCCAACGTGAAAAAAAACACGTATCTGAAATGTATACGTGATAATAAAAGGTATTTTTTGCACCATTCAATTCACTGTGGTGACTACAAATGCGTATTCAAATTTAAATGCAAGTAAATCTAAGAACAAGCTTGATGACCAAAAGTGAAAAAAAAATAAAAACACATGTCTGAAATGTATACGGATATTAAAAGGTATTTTGGCACCGATCAGTACACATGTGGTGGACTAAAAGTTGCTGGATTCAAATTTAACTGCAAGGTGTCTCTATATACAAAGCTGGCTGCGCACTTAGTGAAAAAACACGTATACTGAAATGTATAGGATATTAAAAGGTTATTTTTTGGCACCATCAATTCCACCTGTGGTGACTACAAAATTGCCGTATTCAAATTTAACTGCAAAGTAGATCTATCAACAAAGTTGACTGACCAAAGTGAAAATAAAACTGTCTAGAAATGGTATATGATATTCAAAAGGTATTTTTGGCACTATCAGTACACCTGTGGTGATACAAAGTGCTGGATCTAATTTATTTTTTTTAACTGCTAGGTGGCTCTATCAACCACAGCTGGCCTGCGCCAAAGTGAATAAAACACGTATTCTGTAAATGTATACGGGTTAATTAAAGGTATTTTTTGGCACCTTTCAACCTGTGGTGAACTACAAAATTGCTGTATTCAATTTAACTGCAAGGAGGCTATATAAAAAAGCTGGACTAGGGCAAAAATTGAAAACGAACACCTATTGAATGTATATGATAATAAACGTGGAGTGTTTGACCTACAAATAGACCTGCAGCTTATTGAAAAGATCCTGTATCATATAAGCAATGCAATGCCTAAACCAAAGTTTTGCTGTACAATATCCAGTATCTTTATTCAAAGAGATAGAAAGAAGGCATCACCAAGCAAGAAACAGTTGTTGATGGTGAAAGTCAAGGATGGCACAAAGTCTCCATAATATGTAGACAGTACTTGACTGCACATCAAAGGTGTTCTTATGATGACAAAATTGATACATTGTATTTATAAACTCCATACAATTGTGAATAGGCAGACTCCAAGTAATTCAAGAAAGAAATAGGTGACATTGATGTAGTCGACGTTCGGTCGGTAATGGGGACCTTTTTCAAAGCAGTCACTATGGATGAACGCATTTGAAAATATCATAAATAATTAAATTCTACTAGACAATGAAGTGCACACAATCAAAATATCTAAGGACTAATAATGACTCTCATGTACAGAACTTCTACCTAAGTAATACATGGTTGATCAATAGATAATTATATACAAAGAACTATATTTGTGGTTTGTGCGTATATTACATTTATACATAACAATATGTGTAAATAAATAACTACATAATACGTCCCATGACCTGGTGAAAAAAGCAAAAAAATATGTACAAAACAAAAACAACAATGAGAAAAACAAACTCAGCAAGGAAAAAGCAAAAACTAAAAACGTGCTATGACTATTACATAGCAACACACCCAAGTTAATGGGTATGCATGCCGCTTGTCAATGATTTTGCAATCATATAATTGCCTTTATGACCTAAGTTGAAGTTTACCAGATGGAGTAGTGGAGATAGGTTATCTCTTTATAGAGCTTGTCTGTGTTTTGCCCGCGGTCCCCCCCCCCGCGCACTTTCTCGTGACTTTACTGCGGTTAGATGCTCTTTAAAATTCTCTGCTAATACCTAAAATAGGCAAAATCTTGGATTATAAACTAACTTCTAAGGATCACAGCTAAAAGTAGAGCTGTTCTCTGTGAAAAATAGATATTTAGATGATGATGTTTGCTGAGCTGTTTGGAAAGAGAGCAGAGCGACACGTATACTGCTATGTGACGCTGTCACAACTTGTTATGTATAGGAAGGGCTGTTCTATGAAAACGAGGTCAGTGATTTTTCATGCCAATCGCAACCATAACACATGCCAGTCATTGTGCGTCGCAACACATTCACCATGCTATTTTCAGTAAGTGATTTGCTGACGACAAAATGACAGGAAGCGAAAATGGGCGATTATTACATGACTTATGCACAGATTTTCAGCCTAAATGATCGCGTGATCTAAAAAATCCGATCAACGTAAATACCGTGCCGATTTCAACTTTGTCGATAATAATCGCTCAACACTAGTGAAAATGTTTATTATTTCATTTACAAACTTCCCACGTCAATTTTACTTCGTGGCAAAACCCCTTTAGGTAGAAAAATTTCTTAAAAAAAGATTTCAGAAACTGTAAGACCAAATGGTAAACATCAAGGAGATGTTTGTAGCCTCATGGCTATTTCCTAAATTATTTGTAGGAAAAGCAATCAGAGAATTAAAAAGGCAGATTTATATGTGCTTGAATCCATTATGTCTGTAGAAGGTTTCTACATATATCCACTTATATAGTAAAAATATTCGGTGTCTTCGAGTTGTCAGGGTGCCTGCCACTTTGTCTAAGTGTAGCGGCGCACGCCACTTCTTCAATTGAAATTTCACACTATTCAAAGTATTGTGACAATGCATTCGGGTGGCAGCTTATATATGCAGAATTGGCTCCTGACTTAGATGCATGTGCGCTAGTCTGCTAGTCACTCGCTTTTAGATTGTATGAAGTATGACGTTCCATATGGATTGTCATTACTTACTGCCATACGCATAAAAATAAACATAAAAATACACACCTAAAAAAATGTACAACATCAAAAAGTCTATAAATATACTGGAGTCCTTAATGAGCCCAATTAATAATAAAAAAGAACTAAACAACCCCTTTAACACCTTAACAACTAGCCACGGTCTCTGGACGGTGGGCAGATTGTGTTCTCTGTGGCTAGAGAACATCACTGCCTGCAGAGGGGGGTCTCTCCTTGAGGCGAGGAGAGCACCAAATGGTGTGTAGAGTTTGAATTGCCTTTTTGCTTTCTCAAGACCCGGTTACATCATATAGAGGGCGCTTGAGCTTCTCAGCTCCTTTCCCATAATGCCTTGTGATATGCAGATGCTTAGTAGAGGGCAAAAGGCAATTATACTATTGACCTAAGGAGAGTGTTCCCTTTCTAGCACACTCATTGCTCCCCAATGCCAGCACAGTATCGCTCTGCTCTGCACTGATAAGTGACCAAATCCCGAAACAGTGCATTGCAGGATGAGGCGGAGATACTGGTTTGGCCAAATATCCTTTTTGCTCTTTCAGACCCAATGGGTCAAAAGCGAATTGAGGATTTGTTACATCATATAGAGGGCGCTTGAGCTTCTCAGCTCCTTTTCCATAATGCCTTGTGATATACATTATACAAAGAAAGACAACCTACACATATCAGCTATCCACATGACCGTAATATCCTGTAGAATTAATATAACAGGTTATTTAGTGTAAAATGTGAGTGGTGTAAAAAATCATTTAAAAAAATGAAGAAAAATTAATTTTTTATGTTCACACTGCAAAAAAATATATATATAAAAAAAGACACTGTAATTTATATGTAAACTCAAACTACGCCTCCCAAAAATATAACCTCTCCCACATAAAACAAGTCCTCAGTAAGTATGTCATTAAGAAAATAATAAAAAGTTATGACCATTGAAACACAGGGAAGCAAAAACTAAAAAAAAGTAGCTGATCATTAAGGCCTCTTCAGGCCTGGTGCTTAAGGATTTAGTACAATGTTGTTTTAAAATGTTTAAAGGGGTTTTGCCACAATCTCATTTCATACCTCGTGCATCCAGCTCTTCAGCTCTGTGTGCTCAGTGGGCGTGTGGGATTTGTTTGAATTGCATATCATGTGACAGAGGATGACATCACATGCCTTTCTCTATGTAGTCAAAAGAAAGGTTGTTTATGTAAAGAATGTTGAGAAAAAAAAAAAGGGGGGGGGGGGAAAAAAAGAGGGGGGGCTCCCCCCCCCCCCCCCAAAAAGGGGGGGGTTCAAAATGGGAGGTAAGTTTTTGGCCTAGGCACAAGGTCTTAGGTTCAATCCCTGCAGGAACCAAACCTGTGGATTGTTTTCTCTTTATCAATGCACACACGTCATTGAGGTTTCTTTTTTATTTATTTGTAGGGGATGGGAGTAGAGTGACAGCAGCGGGGGTTGAACACTCAGTAGTTGCCTGAGAGGAGAGGTGATATTGACAGACTGGGAGCTTCAGCCCTGAGTCATATCCATGGAGTTGGCTGTTAAACAATGGATCCTAATGGTAGCAGCTAAACAAAAAAACCCCCCCGCCCCCCCCTCCCCCCCCCCCCCCCCCCCCACCCCCCCCCCCCCCCCCCCCCCCCCCCCCCCCCCCCCCCCCCCCCCCCCCCCCCCCAACCCCCCCCCCCCCCCCCCCCCCCCCCCCCCCCCCCCACCCCCCCCACACCCCCCCCCCCCCAACCTCCCCCCCCCACCCCCCCCCCCCCCCCCCCCCCCCCCCCCCCCCCCCCCCCCCCCCCCCCCCCCCCCCCCCCCCCCCCCCCTCCCCCCCCCCCCCCCCCACCCCCCCCCACCCCCCCCCCCCCCCCTCCCCTCCCCCCCCCCCCCTGTGCAGATTTATAAAAGTATTGAATTTTGAAAATGCTTTGTTAATTTTATTTGCATAGCTTACCAATATAAATTTTTTCTTTCATGGCAAAACCCCTTTAAGGATATGTTCACACAGCATTTTTTAGTTGTGGGTTTGGATCCGTGTTTCTGACCCAAAATGGACCCATACACGCATCTAACAATGTGCAGTGTGATTTACATTAGTTTTAATATAAATCACGCATCGGCGTTCAGACGGATCAAGAATTGACCTGTTAATTCTTTGAACAGATTCGAAAGTCACATCAGAAAGACGCATGATCTTTGTGATGCGCCTTTTGGATCCGTTCAAAGAATTGACAGGTTAATTTGTGATCACGTTGCGACGAGCAGAGCCACTATTTCAAACAATGTATGGGCGTTTTGCTTGCACAGAAACGCATCCAAAAAAGCACAAAATTTTGGGTACGTCTTTGGATACGTCTTATGTAGCACTTTTCCATCTGGTTTTCGGATTGAAAAACGGATTGAAAAACCCAGTGTGAACATCCCCTAAGGCTTTATTACTTTATTTATTTAATTCATTTCTTATGCTCTCTGTTCATCCATTGTGCTAATTCCATTGTGCTAATACCTTTTTATTTTACCATAGGTGAAATGTAAGCCAAGTTACGAACAGTCAAAATGGTGTATGGGGAATTCTTTCATAGAACCAGAAGTGACGATGAAGTGGTGAAGCTGAATGTTGGGGGCTTCAAACAATGTGTGGCCCAGAGAACGCTTCAAAAATTTCCTCACACCAGGCTTGGAAAACTACTCAACTGCCATTCTGAAGAAGCCATACTTGAACTCTGCGATGACTACAATGTAGCAGACAAGGAATATTACTTTGACCGCAACCCTTCGCTATTTAGATATATTTTAAACTTTTACTACACAGGAAAGCTTCATGTCATGGAGGAGTTGTGTGTGTTCTCCTTTTGCCAAGAGATAGAATACTGGGGGATTAATGAGCTTTTCATTGATTCTTGTTGTAGTAACAAATATCAGGAGAAAAAGGAAACTGTCTCGGAAAAAGACTGGGATGATGAAAATGATGTCATAAGTTTGGGCTCATCTTCTGACCAGTCATCTATCTTTGAAAAAGATCTGGAGATGTTTGATACTCTAAAATTTGGGAATGTCCGTAGAAAAATATGGATCCGGCTAGAAAACCCTGCATTCTCTATATCTGCCAAACTATTTGCCATCTCGTCGTTGAGCGTAGTCTTAACCTCAATTGTAGCTATGTGCATCCACAGCATGCCTGAGTTCCAAAAGCTCGATAGCAACGAACGCGAACTAGAAGATCCCATTCTCGAAGTGGTGGAGATAATATGCATTGTATGGTTTACCACCGAACTTGTTGTACGACTTGCAGTAGCTCCTTCTCAGATAAAATTCTGGAAGAACCCTATGAATATTATAGATTTTGTCTCCATTATACCATTTTATGCCACCTTGATTGTAGACACCAAGGATGATGAGAATGAAGGCATAGAAAACATGGGAAAAGTTGTTCAAATACTCCGACTTATGAGGATTTTTCGGATTCTAAAGCTTGCAAGACACTCCGTTGGGTTGAGATCTTTGGGTGGGGGGGGGGGGGGGGAGGGGGCGGGGGAGGCTGGGGGTGGGGGGCGGATACTTTGAGGATATAGCTATCATGAAGTTGGGCTTTTACTTTTATTTTTGGCCGTTGGGATTTCCATATTTTCAGTCCTTGTTTATTACCTGGAAAAAGATGATGAGTTGTCTCCTCTTGAGAACATTCCTACCTGCTGGTGGTGGGCTACCATTAGTATGACCACCGTGGGCTACGGTGATACCCACCCGGTTACTTTGTATGGGAAGCTTGTTGGCAGTGTTTGCATCATTTGTGGAATACTAGTAGTTGCTCTTCCTATAACAATTATTTTTAACAAATTTTCTAAATACTATCAAAAGCAGAAAGCAATTGATGTAGACGGGTGTAATGAAGATGAGCCAAAAGATACATTTAATGATCTCCCTTATTTCAACATTAGAGATATTTATGCCAGGAGGATGAATTCCTTCATTTCAAGTCTTTCTTCTGTTGGCATTATTGCAAGCAATGAATCAACAGATGCTTCCAGTATCCAAGAAATGGAGGATTCATACAATGGATTCAAGTGACAATTAGGAGTCTTATTTTTTGCGCTTGTCATGATTTCTCACTTTAATTACCTCTTGCTACCTCCATCTCCAGGACTTAGAAGCTTTTAAGTTCCCAAGTGTCATCTGGTTCTTCTTAGCACTTAATTCTCAGGGTATGACTCAAAGCCATATTTCAGAACATTTAATGCTACTAAATTACATTCAATATCGTAGCACATGCTTTATTTTATTTGTAAGGAGTTTATAATTTGCCTCTTTAATGTTTTATTTTTTTACATAAATTTTTATGAACAAAAATCTAAAAATATTTTAATGAATGCACATGAAATAGATTTTTTTTTAAATTCGTTGGAGGATCGATATGGTAGTTCAGCTTCTTGTGCTTTAGTAGTGACCTCCAGACTAATGCTACTGATGCTAGTGATACTTCATAAAACAACCATCTACCTGCTGTGACAAGAATCATTACATCCAAGTTTATTTGTCGGTTCTCCACAGATGCCATGAAAGCTTTGCAGAATTAATTCTGTTCCGCCTACAATTTTGATTGGACAGTTTCCGGAGTCGGGGGTGTATTTATATGCAGCATCTTTTGAGTGGTGTTCTTCTTTAAATGCAAAATGTTAATTTTGACAGAGATCACCTTGCAAAAATTTTAAGAAGATTTTAATTACGGTAAATTCAAAAGTGAATTGTAATCAGTTGGGACCTTCCTACAACCAATCACATGTCAAAGTCTTCATGCATATGGTAAATTATTGCTTTGTACAATCTCCTAATTGTGCAGGTCTGTAACACGCCACCCATAGACTTCTACAGAGCCCTGTAGTACTTCTATATGTCTCCTCTTCACAAAGAATTTAACAGAAAAATAAAGCCATCAGACTTGCATTATATTTCAAAACCATTTGAACCTTAAGGCATTGCTTTTAGGTAAGGGTTCCAACATAATACTGTGCCTTATAGTGCACCATTTGGCGGTAAGTAAAGTGCCTACAGTTAAATAGTACAAAGCCACAAGGACTATGTGTGCCTCCATACAACCTCCTGCACAAGGTTCTGCTGTGTGCATGAGGCCTTACTTTGGACATAGTCCACTCTTCTGCTAGCTTGTCACCGTAAAAATCTACAATTGCCATTTAATGAAGAACTTCCACAAGTTCTTCATATAACAATCTTAAGTGTGTTGAAGCTGAAGTCCACATTTGAACATCAGTTTAGAAATAGTACTGAAATTTCATTTCGGGACCCTCTGGGCTCAAAACATTTGGCAGCTTAGACCTGTGCGAGTAATAGCCACACCAAAGCCAGATCTTATGCAAATAATGCTAATAATAGGAAGTAATAGGAAACAACAACATCAACTCCTACTGCATGAGCTAAAATCCTAAAAACTTTGTCCATATGGAGCAGGTGGCTGGGCTGTATCAAGTACTGTATGTGGGAACTAAATTTTTGCAAAACACAAAGCCCTTATTGTGAATTTATTTTAGTATGCACCTATTTGGTCTCCATGAGTTTCCCTCTTCTCATGCATATACTATTTATAGCAATGACCAAACCATTAAATTTCTTTTTTTTTCTTTAATCATATTATGATTTAAAAAAACAGACAACAGTCTAAAAGTATAGAAAAAGGTGCAAATACTTAGCATGCAGCAGCATAGTCCATTATTCAAGTAGCATAGTAGTGAGGATAAGTTGGAGGACAAGAGCCGCCCACACACCTGTGCAACGTTTCGAAGACTGAGCTTCTTTTTCAAGCATGCGCAGTAAGGTAAGTGTGTTCCTTATATACACTTCCGTTAACACAGACATACTGTATACAAACATATACAACTTTATAAAAACACTTTCATCTCAAGCTTTTCATTCAACCCTTTTGGACTAAGAGCATCTAATGTAGTTATCCAAAATATTTCTCTTTTAATTAAATCTTCACTTCTTGTTACACCAGTATGCGATTTAACCCTTTCTAGCACACACCATTTTAATTCCGTCACATTATTCTGGGCTTCAAAGAAATGATGAGCTACCGTGTTTTCCTCATATATACTCCTTTCACCTCCTTGTATTTCCTAGTTAGATTCTGTCATTTTCTCTTTTTTTGATTTATAAAGCCTAATAGCTGACCTGTGCTCATTTAACCATACTGTAATTTGTCTACTAGTCTGACCAACAAAGGGTTTGACACAAGGGCACTTTAACATGTAAACTACGGAGCTACCCAAACATGTATGGTACTCTAGTATCTCAATGGGGAAGGCCAAGTCGGATGGTTGATATTTGAACCTTTAATTATGCTGTTGCAATTTTGGCAATTTAAGCATGGAAATGTGCCTCTCTTTTCTGTATATAACTTTGTCTGTTTAATTAGGCTCCTCTCTTTTATGTCAGAACGTATAAGATTTTGTCCCAGTGTTCGACCCTTACGGTAAATAAATAAGGGATACTCTTTAAACAGAGCCCCCGCATTGTGGGTTATATTTCATTAAATCCCAATACTTTTTAATGATCTTTTTTACTATTGTAGCATGTTTGTCATAAGTTGATACCATAGTAACTCTATTATTCCTTTTTTCATCTTTCTTTTTTGGGATTAACAGATCACATCTCTTTTTCTGTAATACCTCTTTTCCTATCCTTTCAAGAATTTTTTTTATCATATCCCCGTTTTATAAATTTGTCTGTTATTTTTTGCATTTGCTCTTTATATGCATCATCTTCTGAATAAATATGACGGGCCCTGATATATTCCCCTTTTGGAATAGCTTGGAATATCTGTGGGGCATGATAACTTTGACGGTGAAGTATTTTGTTCTTATCTGTTTCTTTCGAAAACATTGTTGTTTTCAATTTATTATTTTGTTCATTTACATTTACATCTAAGTAATGAACCGTTTGTTTGTCCTTTGTAATAGAAAACTCAATGAGAGTATGTAACTTATTGATGTATTTCAAAAATTCTTCTAACTGGGATTCGTGCCCGTCCAAAGGACGAACATGTTATCCACGTATCTATTATACAGCTTTAGATATTGTGCAAACTGTGAATTTAGAATAAACTTTTTTTCTAATGCCGACATGAATAGGTTTGCAAAACTCGGTACTACAGGGGACCCCATCAAGGGGTAAGAAAAATGTCTCTCCAAAACGGAAATAATTATTTTTAAGTATTATTTCGAGGAGGGTCATAATAAATGTTATCTGCCTGTTATTCAATGTATGGTCTTCACTTAATGCTTCTCTCACTGCTAGCATCCCGTCACTGATTGGTATGCTAGTGAATAATGATTTAATATCCAATGTGCAAAGAAAAGTGACATCTGCACAATTTATGTCACTGATGTTTTGCAAAAACTGACCAGTATTCATCAAATTCTGAGGATCCCTCTTCACCAGTTTTTGTAAAAAAAGAATCTACATAATTAGCTATGCCTTCAAAAATCGAGTTAACCCCAGAAACAATGGGGCGGCCCGGGGGGGATTTAATAGATTTATGCACTTTGGGCACCAGATACAATACTGGTACCCTTGGAGTATAATTTACCAACGCAGTTTTTTCATGTTCAGAAATTATACCTTCTGTGTATGCCTTTTGTACTACGTCACACACGTGTGCGGGCGGCTCTTGTCCTCCAGCTTATCCTCACTACTATGCTACTTGAATAATGGACTATGCTGCTGCATGCTAAGTATTTGCACCTTTTTCTATACTTTTAGACTGTTGTCTGTTTTTTTAAATTGGAATATGATTAAAGAAAAAAAAGAAATGTAATGGTTTGGTCATTGCTATAAATGGAACTAAATTATTGGCCTAAACATTAACATTTGACCCTTACTGTTAAGGACAGTATGTGGAGATTTATGAACAACAGATATTCATTATATGCCTGAATGTAGACAACAGCTTACTAAACATTTTGTTTCTACGGAAGGACCTCACACTTGAAAATTAACAAACAATACTCAATGCCGACTGAAGAGGTCATCAAAATGTAAATGCCACTGTAACTCTGGTGAACATGTCCTGATATATTTAACTTGATGCCACTTCTAAACTTCATCAAGGTTCCCCCATATGTGCCTCTTGTGACTATTATGACATATAGAAAAGCATCAAATTCATTACATTCAATTGAAGTTATTGAAAAGTAAGTCAGTAACTTACAAAAATTACAAATAACAGAAAACTCAGCAACTGAACCTACACAGAGTGAATGGGAGGAAGGGGTGACTGCCAAGGTGATGATCAAAGGACCATCTCCCTGGCACAACTTTTAAATAGTATTCAAACTCATCCTTCCCTATCTGACCTGCTGAGACCTTCCTGTCGGCAGTCCTAGATATGTAGAGGAAGATGGACTTCCCATAGCAAGTGACTTGTTTGGCTTATGCAGCCCTAGAGCTTGGAGAAAGAAAACCTCTTGAGCCTAGTGGAGAATCCAACCCAATCCTTATCCCAACTTTAATGTTCACATCCTATGTACCTCTGTTTGGTTTAGTTAGGATGTGGATAAAGATATGAAACCCCAACAACATGGAGCCTCCCAAGAGCCCTTCAGCAGTGGTTTAAATTGAATCTCCTGTCTTCCATTGCAAAACCTTATCCAACTCCTCATACCTCCAAAATATTACTCACATTCATAATACTGGCATTTTTATATGGGGCTGATGAGTACTTTGGGCCCCCTAAGGCTCTAGGATCTGAATAGGACTATTATAGCATCTACTAGGGTTATGCTTTAGTCAGTAACTTCAGTAGCTCAGCATAACTCAGCATAAAAACACACTAAGGCAAGCTTTACACAAGCATGATACCAGGACTGGGACAAGATATTCTTGTGCCCTATGCAAATAAGGCACAAAGTGCCCCCCAAATGGTATATTCAGCCCACCCCATGCCACCTTGCACCCCCTTTTCTGCCTGGGATGAAGTGGCGCCCTTAGTGATCACCGAACTTCTCCTACCCATAGCCCTGGCACTTCGTGATACCGGTGGATTTTTTCTCCTTTGGTACAGTAGCAAATTCTGGCCCAATCGTGAATCTGATCATCCAAACCAACGCATTATAAGGCTTGAATTAAGTTGACATCAATGGGTATTTTATATAGAACTTGTATGAGTTATTATTAAAATTTCCTTAAAATTGGCTTCAGTTGTCCCTATGATATTAACTTGAGAGCTGTGAACTTTTCTCCGTGTTTGAGGAACATTGGGCTATATATTACTAATTGACAACTTACATGATCATCCCCCGTTTGTTCTTAATCAGGAGATTGTTAAACATTTGAGATAATATTCCAAGGTGATAACTGCAGATAAGTGCTTGGCATGTAAAGTATGCATTATTGAACAATTGTGAATGCAGGAAAGCATGTAACATCTTATAAGTCTGGTATAAAAATGACAGATTCTAATAAACTTCCAGTTTCAGCGATAAAATCATGTGTTAAATTATAATAGTTGCTGTAAGTACATGCATGATGTCTTCGAACTCTACATGTGACCTGTCTATTTCCATCTGGTACATTGGTATAGACAAGTTAGAAAGAATTGACTTAGTGTTGACGAAGAATAAAAGGAGACTACGGTAATTGCTTGGTACAAAAAGTGTCAAAAATAAGCAAAATAAAAACTTCAAACCAAAAGTAAAAGTATAAGTAACATTAAATAGTCTAAAGCAGGGGTGTCAAGCTCATTTTCACCTGCTGCCACATCAGCATTATGGTAACCCTCAGAGGGCCGTGTATCATTGTTAGACTGTATAAATATAACGACTCCTTAGCAAATAGTTAAATAAGCTGTTACACCATATGCGCCAAACTGAAATGTGTCCCAGCAGGCTTTTTATGGTGTATTTCTCTTTTTACCTGGGTTGCTAATTAAACTGTTCAAATTGTTCCACTACAGATGTTAATGTGCTCTACGTGGTGAAGATCTTTAAAATTCTATAATAGTCAGCCACTTACACCTCTTTAGCACCAAGTTTCTTGCCTCAGAGATAGGGTGCTTCAGTAGGGTTTTTAGAGCTATGCCACCATTTATGAGTAGCTGAAAAGAGTGGTGCGGAGCTGCACGGAATCCAAGATGGTGCCTTTCCCTTGTTCCGTCACTGCTGTCTCTGCCCATCTCTGATTGCTTCCTTCAGGGAAAGTGGACATCTGGCCCTTCTCCATCCGGATCATGACCATTCTTGCTCTTTATGTCTAAGCTTTTGTGGGTCACACAAAATGAGATGTTGGGCCAAATTTGGGCCACAGACCTTGAGTTTGACTGAACATAACAGTTACCTTTTTATCCCAAGTTCTTTCCACTACACAATTTGGACCATATTTGGACCCCCATAGCAAGAAAAAGCACAATTTTGAAACTATATACACCCATAAATGGGCTTTGAATAGAGAAAAGGCTTCAAAGATTTTGTCTGGGGACATAAAAAGTTATTTGGCTGTTGCCCAAATGCATATTAATAAAACTTATGTTAAGGGTTGTTTAATTTAAAGGAAATGTGTCATCAGAAAATGACCTGTTGTTTAATGTTTTTATGCTAAACACATTTTTAAATAATTTTTGTTTATGTTCTTTTTTTCTTTTTTTATCACTATCAATATATATATTTTTAAAACAAGTCTGAAATCCTGCAGTTTTCACTTTGGACACTAGGCATAATAATTGTCTGACACTTCCTGTTCTGTAGAGAAAATGTTTCAGCCTACTCCTTATTATCAGTACAGGCAGGATATCACTGAAATGTATATATCTAACACTGGATCCACCATACACAATAGGAGATAATCACAGCTCCTTCTCTAATCCCTCCTGGACAATGATTTTTTCCAAGGTCACAGAGCCTTGAAAACTCCCTACCGAAGTCAATGGGTCTGCTACTGTTCACAGGCTCCTATGTCCATGTAGCTGCTGTAAAGCATCTTTCTAAATCTTATTAAAAGCAGCTCAGACAAGATGATTGATCCCATAATCATATACAGAAAACAGAATAAAAAAAAAACAGTTCTGCTTTTAATTAGTTTAAAAAAAAAAATTGGTAATAGATTCCCCTTAAACAAACTTAACCCTAGCCTTAACTCAAGGTCAGGGTTACGGAATTTGACTTTGACCCAATTTCAAAGAGCATCATTGCTCAGGACTTGCTGCAGAGTTTTACCTCCTTCAGTGAAAGATGCAGATTTATTGTAACATTGCCTCCGTACGCACTCTTTTTCCTTCCTACTCATCAAGCAGAGTCAAAGTTCAACTACGTCATTAATTACTGGCTCTAATTATTTCTCTACTCTGTGCACTATGACCGCTCGATAAATCCAGTTTTTTACCTATCCTATAGTTTTAATGTGTCAAAAATTTAGACAATAAGTAATTAGATCTAGAGATTAATCACTGTCTGCATACCCAAAGTCTCTTACATATAGCATCCTTGATGGGGACTGATGCAGGATAATAGGTTGTAGAGTTGCATTAGAAATAAGGAATAGCCTGCGTAATTACATGTGTACAGCATTAAGGAATGGTGTTCTAGCCACCACGTACTTAAAGGGGTTTTATCGTTACAAAGATCATGTCTCAGATTATGGGGACAGTAAAAATAAGCACTTTTGTAATTGGGTTGCATTCCCTCAGTCACTTGTTTAGCAGATAAAGAGCTCTCTGTAAATCTGTCTTCTATTTCTGCTGTTGCTGGTCGAACGCCCCCTGGTCGATTCTCAAAACCCCTAGACATGCCCCTGCACTGTGATTTTGGGTGGGGTGACATTTCATTCAGCCTGTTGGGTACGCCCCTAGACGGAACGCCCCGGCCACGCCCCTGCGCTGTGATTGGCTGCCTGCACACTCTGTGTTTATCCCTCTGAGCTGTTAAATCGATAGTGAAACCAAGGCTGCTGGCTCTATGTACATCTCCCAGCTTTAGGTTCAATGTTCTGGGCAATTACTGGCTGCTCAAGGGGCTTTTGCCAAGAGGTTGATTAACCTCTCACAGATCCAGTCCTTAAAGCTGCTAAATTGGAAAAAAAGGCGTTCTGTTCCTCAATCGATTGTAAGCCCCCGCCTCCTTATGACGTCATCATCTGTAGTGTATAACATAAGGATCAAAAAAACTGTGTGTGTATAAGCTGCTTGTGTGGTGCAGAGCTTAGGTGATTAGCCGTGCCAAGACAGGGTTTTGGTTTTTCAAGCCCATCGTAGTTTTTTTTTTCTTTAAAAATTTTTACACATATGTAAAGATATGAAAAATATATGTGTAGACATCTATAATTTTATTTATTACACACACAAAGCTCCCCTATATAGTGTCCTATCCTTGCAGTCCAAAACCCAAACACTTTCCAACTACGTGATACAATGCATATTTTCTGGGGGATAGGGCCTGATATAGGGGAGCCCTGTATGTGTATATATATCATTATAGAGATTAACATATATTTTTAGGTCTCTCTACATATGTGTAGAAATTTTGGGGGAAAAAAAAAATATACCCTGTGAGGGACTAGAACTCCAAACCCCTTCGTTGTAAAAGCAATAGTTTACCACTGCTTCTCTACCTCTGCACCACCAGCCCAAATTTGTTACTAGCTGAGCAGGGCCTTCTCTCAAAGCTGATTTGCTTCTCCCCCATTGTTTTCACTCACATGTCACTGACAGGAAGCAGAGATCTTTACTTGAAGCTGACATTTGTAGTTGAGTAAAGATCTCTGCCTGTTTTAAGTACAATTTGGATGAACACCACAAGAAGTAACAGCTGCTGGCTTTCAGTTGTGTGTAAACTAAGACATATGACAGGTGCTTGCTGGAGTTTGGAGCCTCAAGGCTGCAGACATAAGCAGGCAGGAGGCTACAGAGCTGTTATATCCAGACAACCTTCTGCATCCCCTGCTTTAAACAAAATGATGATGTCACAGTTCTTCAGTGAGGGGAGACACGCCTGCTCACAGGAGAGATACACCCCTGGATTTCAAACTCAATCTGAGAAAATTAGCTGAACAGCACGAGCAGCTCAAACGATAACACCCCTTTAAAGGGGTTATCCCATCACAGACATTAATGGCATATCAATAGGATATACCATAAATGTCAGATAAGGGGCCGGTACCTATCTCCAAAATGAGCCCCCAAAACTCACCATTCTGAATGGACTCTCCAAGCATGGCCAGTCTCCATTCATTTCAATGAAATGGGAATCCCAGAGGTGGGACTGGCACCTATCTGACATTGATGGCATGTTTTACCGACATATCTTACTGTAATGGGACAACCCCTTTTAACAAATAATATACCCATTAGCTTCATTTTCAGCAGCCAATATATTCAGCTTCATAAATTGTTCTAATATTTCAAAAGTTTAAAACTCTATGAGAGAAATGTATGAAGTGATTTACTCCAGTATTATGGCATAAAAGAAATCACACATTTTTGTGCAAACAGCTGGGCCGAGCTGCTTCCCTGGGCCGAGTTCTCTTACAATCATCGCGACTCGGATGCAGCTGGCCGCCACCCACGCCACTTCTCCCTCTGCCTACGGCTTCGGAGGTCCCTGCTGTGGATGACCAAGTTCGGGATATCAAGGCCATCTGGCAAGAGACTCGACTTGCCCTGCTCCAGGCCTCTGCTCGTATGAAGACTCAGGCAGACAAGAGGAGAAGACCTGCTCCGACATTCCTCCCAGGGGACAGGGTTTGGCTTTCTTCGAAGTACGTGCGCCTGAAGATTCCCAGTTTTAAGTTGGGTCCTCGGTTCCTGGGTCCTTTCAAGGTGCTTCGACAGCTTAACCCGGTGACGTACAAGCTGTGCTTACCCCCATCGCTCCGGATCCTGAAAGTATTTTATGTCTCCCTTCTAAAGCATCTGGTCCTGAACTGATTCTCTCAGACGAATGCTTCCCCCGGTAGCAGATTCTGCGGATATCGTTGAAGTAAAAGACATCTTGGCCATGAATCCATCAGGGGAAAACGATTCTTCCTGGTTGATTGGAAAGGCTTCGGGCCCGAAGAGAGATCCTGGGAGCCAGAATCGAATATTTTCAACCATAACCTCGTCCGCAGGTTTCTTCAGGCTAAGACGAAGGGGGGCCCTAAAGGGGGTGGGGTACTGTGGCGCCCGTGTTCTCCCCTCGGGATCCCCGCCAGGGTCGGATATCGCTCCTGGCCGCGGGACGGTCCGCGGGCGCTCTCGCTTTACCAGCTTACCTGACCACGCTCCTGCCCCGTCTGCTTCCCCTGCCGGTCGGTGCGCGCGTGCGCACGTGGTCATGTAGATTTAAAGGGCCAGCGTGCCGGTAATTGGATAATTGCCGGGCGCTGACCCTATATATTGCTTTTGGCCACGTCACTTCCCTGCTGGATCTTTGTTGCCCCTGAGCCTTAGAAAAATCGTTCTTGTGTATCTCGTCTTGCCGTGTTTCCGACCTCTGACTACGTTTCTTGACTCTGAACCTTCGCTGCCTGCCCTGACCTATCTGCCCGTCCTCGACTACGGTTCCTGTGTTATGATGTGGTACCTCGTTCGCCACCACATGCAAGTCGTGCCAGGGGTAGCGACCTGGTAGGATTCCCGCCGTAGCAAGTCCATCCCGCTTTGCTCCCTGGCGTGGCTGTTATCATCACTTGTGGTGGTCCAGCTGATCCACCTCTCTGGCCGTTACATGTATATCATGTGATCAATGTCTTTCCCCGCAATGTGCCACCCTTGTCAAACAAAAGTCTGTCTATGTAATGAATTGTGAGTAGCTACAAAGTAGTTGAGTGGTTAGCACTTCTGCCTTCCAACATAGTGTTCCTAGATTCACATCTCTGCAGGAATCAAAGGTGGATTTTTTTTTTATCTCAATGCACATACCTCTGTACCTCTGTGGCAACCTGCTGATAACACTCTATTACACTCTAAGCTCCGTGGCCACTTCCATCTGAGAGCATCCTGTTTGAAACCTCACAGTTGCGAGGTACTGTCGGTCAATTGTAAGCTGTCTTGGTCTCATGATGTCAAAATGTGAACAACATGAAGAGGACTGTTTAAATCTCAATTCAAATTGCTCCCCTAAATTTATTGGGATCAAACACCTGTTGTCAATTTTGCCATTAAGGTCCTTGTTAGAAATAAGCAAGTTGTGCAAAAAATACTGAAACACTGAACAGCCGGACATGTAAAGAGAAGAGATGGGCTAATTTAGTGCATTTAAAATAAAATTCAAGACATTTTGGGCAACATGAACGGGGCTGTACAAGTTGTCTGGTGTACTTTGAACCAAAAAGAGTGTATGAACAGGTGCACTCCATACTTTGGCGCGATAAGTGCCTTTGTAATACGCTAAACCTAGGCGCAGAACAGTTAGAACAGCCAGACCAGGTTAAAGGTGGTGCCTGAGCCAGACTTGTGGTATTGGCTCTACACTGCGCCTGTACGTATGAACTGCAGAAGAACAACCAGCCCCAGGGAAAAAGGTGTTGCCTGAGCCACACTTGGGGTATTGCTCTACACTGCCCTGTATGTATGAATCTGCAGAAGAACAGCCAGACCAGGGAAAAGTTGGTGCCTGAGCCAGAATTGTGGTATTGGCTCTACAACTGCCCTGTATGATGACCTGCAAGACAGCCAGACCAGGGTAAAAGGTTGGTTGCACTGACCAGACTGTGAGGTATTGGCTCTACACTGCCCTTTAATAATTAAGACTGCAGAAGAACGGCGTACCAAGTGTAAAGGTGTTGCCAAGAGCCAGACATGTCCGTATTAGCACTACACTGCCCTGTATGAATGACCTGGCCAGAAGAAACAGCCAGACCAGGTTAAAGGTGGTGCCTGAGCCAGACTTGTGGCATTGGATCTACACTGCCCTGTATGTATGAAACCTGCAGAAGAACAGACCAGACCAGGGTAAAGGTGGTGCCTGAGCCAGACTTGTGGCATTGGCTCTACACTGCCCTGTATGAATGACCTGCAGAAGAACAGCCAGACGAGGGTAAAGGTGGTGCCTGAGCCAGACTTGTTGTATTGGCTCTACACTGCCCTGTATGTATGACCTGCAGAAGAACAGCCAGACCAGGGTAAAGGTGGTGCCTGAGCCAGACTTGTGGTATTGGCTCTACACTGCGCGGTATGTATTACCGACAGAAGAACAGCCAGACCAGGGTAAAGGTGGTGCCTGAGCCCGACCTGTGGTATTGGCTCTACACTGTCCTGTATGTACGACCTGCAGAAGAACAGCCAGACCAGGGTAAAGATGGTGCATGAGCCAGACTTGTGGTATTGGCTCTACACTACCCTGTATGTATGACCTGCAGAAGAACAGACAGACCAGGGTAAAGGTGGTGCCTGAGCCAGACTTGTGGTATTGGCCTACACTGCCCTGTATGTGTGACCTGCAGAAGAACAGCCAGACCAGGGTAAAGGTGGTGCCTGAGCCAGACTTGTCATATTGGCACTAGTTTGTGCCTGTATGTATGAACTGCAGAAGAACAGGTTCATACATTCTGGCACATTCTACTGTGAGATGTGTAAAAGTGTTAAATATCTTTATTTAGCGAAATAGAGTAAAGTGTGCTGTACAGACTTAAGTGTAGAAATCATAGAAAAGTTATGCTCAGTAAGATAGAGGTTAATAAGTAGGTTCTGTCCCCAGTTAGTCTGCCTACCAACAGCAGTGTAATACCTCCAGCCAATAGGGAGCTGAGTCTCTGAGAGAGGAGAAGGGGGGTTAGCTGTCAGCAAGGGAGATGCAGTTAAATAGGGAGAAATGTAGTTTTGGAAGGAGTCTGTTCTGCCTGTGACTGCTAGAGTCTGCAGCAAGGAGAATTAGGAGTAGTCTCATTGTCCTGGCTAGGACATGAGGGGAGGCAGACTAATCTGGAAGGAAAAGGAAGAAAGCCAAAGACTTTAAGGACTTGTGCATAGTTGTTACCACGTTTACAGCATAAGCAAGCCGGGAGGGAGCCGGGGTAGAACTTCGCCCTCTGGCCGGAGCGCATAGGAGAAGGGGCAAGGAGCCTCAACTACAGCAAGGCGGCCCCCTGAGCTGAATGGAAGAGCCACTGAAGTACAGTCAGGTTAGAGCAGTGAGGTTGGCATGGAGGAAGCCCCCTCGGGTACTGCTGGGTGAGTGCATGGTTCCAGAGCTGTGTGAATCTCTATGTGAGCGACAGGATTGTTCTGCAAGTGTCATTGCTGGAGGAAGAAAAGAAGTAAAGCCACAGTTCTCCCGGTCAGCAAGTGTTGTGTCTTTTGTCTTTATTTGTACGCCGGTACACAGAGTCCCACATCGTCTCTCCCCGCAATTCAAAGAATCTGAGTGGGTTGCTTGTCCTCGCCCACCTCTTACATTTGGCGTAGTCGTGGCAGGATTGCGGTGACCGAGAGGACAAAGACACACAGACACGCGTGGTGGGAGAGGGAGTCTCCCCACCCGCAGGCGTGCCGCCGAAGTCTAGGATCCGTGGGACTGGAGTTTGAACGGGATGGCGTTGTACAGTGTACAGAGACTGTTTATAGTGTACAGAGACTGTTCGTGGAGTTCCAGGCCGAGCAGAGGGACTGTGAGACAGCGACGGCGCAGTGAGTATCCTGCAGAATGTGCCTGAAGACACCATTACGGGATGGCCGACTAGTGAGAGGGCCAGTGCTGGGTGTAGGAAGATGGCGGACTGGCTTGGCGAGGAAGAAGAGGGGCGTGGCCAGCAAAAAGGGCGCCAAGGGTTTCCCGCTGAAGAATAGCCAGTGGGAGCAGAGAGCCAAGTGCGCGAAAAGTGGGGTAGCTCCGCCCCTGGGAGGCGCTATAAGGTCGAGGAGAGCACCGGACGAGAGGGAGGTGCTAGAGAGAGACTCTGAGTGTACAGAGAAGTCAAGTTTACTGAGAGACTTGAGCGTAGTTTACTGGACAATGGCTGAGCAGCAATCCGAGAGGCCTGAGCAGGAGGCTGAGCAGGCTCGTCCTGAACAACACCCGGAGGTCGAGGGGGCCGAGAGCGGAGATGCAGCCGGTGCCGCCACCGCGGAACCTGAACCACGGAGGACGCGCCCGTACCAGATGACCTGGGAGCACAAGAAGGAACTGGAGGACCAGGCCTACTAGTTTATGAACTGTCGTGGTGTGGCGGGTGCGTGGGTGGCTGAGAAAAGAACCACCGGAGAGGTCATCGAATTTGACCGGCGCAGGCATTGGGTACATCCTGCAGGATGGGACCCGGGATGTTATTTTTGTCAATTGGAGAGCAGTCAAGCGGATCTTCGAGCCGGAACGCTTGCACAGCCTGTATTGCGGAGAAAGGGTGAGCTTCCGCAAAGTGCTGGGTATTAAGGGCCCTTGGGCTGCCGGGGTGGAACGTCTTCCCCCCGAATCTTATGTGCCGACGGAGAACTGGGACGAGGAAGAGCAGGAGGATGTCCCGGTGGGAGCTCCGGTGCTGGAGGAGCCGCTGATGCCAGCGCCAGGACAGGAGCGCGATAGAGGGACCATCCGGGAGCGGTCTCCAGGGCCGGAGCCCACCATCACTGTCACCGCTCCTGTGTCCGTGGTGACAGTCCCATTGGTGACGGTCGTGGCCAGGTCGGCAGGAGCGACCCCTTCCCCACAGGACAGAGAGGTACCCCGAGTCGGGAGCGGACACGCCTTTATCCGTGAGGCCCATGAGCTGCTGATGAGGGTCCTAGAGAGCTTAGTGGGATCGCGGGGCCCAGAGCAGCCAGAGTTGGTGCGGCTGTTGGGAGAACGGCAGGAGCCGCTAAACAAGCTGTAAGCTGCTTGGGTGCCGGTGGCTGTTGCACAATTCCCCGGGGGAGGAGGGATTCACTGTTGTATTCACTTTTTGGTTATTTGCAGGGCCAAGGACTGTGCTTAAAAAGGACGCTGGAAACCTTGCCCTGAGCTTATTCATTACAGAGGGGTTATGTTGAAGAATATTCATGGGGTTCAAGGACTTTTGCCGATGACACCATAAGGACGCTGAACCTTACCCCATTTGTGTGCTATTTTTGTCACTATTCTATCTATGTTTATTGCACATGTATAAAAATGTTATATTGCACTGCATATTGTGTGTGTATGTGGTGGGTTGAAAGGTGTGAATCCGAGGACGTATTCAGTTAAAGAATGGGGGAGATGTGAGATATGTAAAAGTGTTAAATATCTTTATTTAGGGAAATAGGGTAAAGTGTGCTGTACAGACTTAAGTGTAGAAATCATAGAAAAGTTATGCTCAGTAAGATAGAGGTTAATAAGTAGGTTCTGTCCCCAGTTAGTCTACCTAGCAACAGCAGTGTAATACCTCCAGCCAATAGGGAGCTGAGTCTGAGCTGAGAGAGGAGAAGGGGGGGGTTAGCTGTCAGCAAGGGGGATGCAGTTAAATAGGGAGAAATGTAGTTTTGGAAGGAGTCTGTTCTGCCTGTGACTGCCAGAGTCTGCAGCAAGGAGAATTAGGAGTAGTCTCATTGTCCTGGCTAGGACATGAGGGGAGGCAGACTAATCTGGAAGGAAAAGGAAGAAAGCCAAAGACTTTAAGTACTTGTACATAGTTGTTACCACGTTTACAGCATAAGCAAGCTGGGAGGGAGCCGGGGCAGAACTTCCCCCTCTGGCCGGAGCGCATAGGAGAAGGGGCAAGGAGCCTCAACTACAGCAGGACGGACATGGCAGCCCCTGAGCTGAGTGGAAGAGCCACTGAAGTACAGTCAGGTTAGAGCAGTGAGGTTGGCATGGAGGAAGCCCCCTCGGGAACTGCTGGGCGAGTGTATGGTTCCAGAGCTGTGTGAATCTCTATGTGAGCAACAGGCTTGTTCTGCAAGTGTCGTTGCTGGAGGAAGAAAAGAAGTAAAGCCACGGTTCTCCCGGTCAGCAAGTGTTGTGTCTTTTGTCTTTATTTGAACGCTGGTACACAGAGTCCCACATCGTTTCTCCCCACAATACCAAAAGAATCTGAGTGGGTTGCTTGTCCTCGGCCACTTCTTACACTACACTGCCTTAAAGCGATTTAGAACTGGCCTATCAGCACCAGGATTCATAGATGTCGCCCTTTATGTTCATCATGAAATTTTAACCAAACGCCAAATATCCCTAACTTTTTATGAGTAGTGTAATTAAAAGGCTTGTACCTCTTTTCTGTTTTGGACCCATATTTGGTTTTGGCTTACAAATACTGCTGCAAAACAAGCGCTGAAAAACACCTTGTAAACCCAGCCTAAGTGACTAACTGACTCATTGGTGATGTGTATTAGTTTATATACCTCTGGGAGCTTGTTGTGTATCTATTTGCGAAGGATATGTTCATAAGGTTGACTTCTGGCATGGATTCAGTGATAAATCCGCCTCAGAAAATAAAAAAAATCAGTGATTCTCTGCACATAATAATGATTTTCCTCAGCGCTGAAATAAAGTCACTACTGGAAAAGAAGAAGTGATATATCAATTTTTGAGGCATGGAATATCTTACATGGTTTATGGAGACTGAAATCTGCTTCTAAATTCAGCATCAAATCCATGTCAACAATTGAAAATCTGTGCCTAAAATCCCCACTGAATCAATATGGATTTTACACAAGAATTCTGCTCTGAATCAGCATTGAAATCTTCAGCACTGAAAATCTGAAAAATTCAATGTAAAACACATATCGTCATGTGTTTTACATTGAAAGTTATGAAATCACACAAGAACATTGTTAGATATGTGTTTGGGTCCGAAAAACTTATCGACACATGTATCTAAAAACGGCGTGTGAACATCCCCTTAAAGATCTAACTTAGGAATGTGGCCTTGTGTCCATCAGTACTAGGTACACATCTGTGCAGCTACTATAAGGTTAGGATACACGTTCCCGTCTCCGATGCGTTCACATTAGGGGGGTAACGAAAATAAAGAAATAAAAATGAATTCAATTAGTTAATTTTTATTTCTTTATGTTCGTTACACCCATATTATTGTTCATTGGCTAACGAAAATAAAGAAATAAAAATTAACTAATTGAATTCATTTATATTTGTTTATTTTCGTTACCCCCATATTATTGTTCATTTTATATACACATCGGTACAACTTCGGGAGTATTATCAATTGATTTCGGCCATGTACAGTTTTATTATAGATTGCATTAGAAAACCAATAAGAGCGTCGCTCGCTCTCCCATTGGCCCAAATAACCACGCCTCTTTTAACATAGCCAATCACAAACAAAGCTCGCTCTGCATTTCTTTTCCCCATAGAACTCTATGAGATAAGTAGCTCAGCCGCTGATTGGCTAAGCAGGACGAGCCCCTTTTCCCCCCAACCAATCACAGTACTAGAATATTTCCCATAGACAGTAATAACTTTTAGGGCGCCCTTCTATCGCGTCCTTCTTGCTCCAATCAAAATAGACGCACTACATATGATTGGTGGATTCATATCTGCCACCTGGGCTCAACCAATCAGTTCTTTTTTACTGTATTTTGAACTGTCCGCCTTTTCATTTGATTGGTCAGTACTTCCCATAGGTTATAATGGTTCACTGTCGCTCCTATTCTGATTGGTTGGTTTCTGCCAACCAATGAGAAGAGCTTACAGAATTTGAATTACTGTATTTCCCGGCAATTCTCTATATTGCAATTCCTGATGTAGCGCCGGTCTCGGCGACAAACGCGTTGTTAGGGATTTTATTTATGTATGTTTATAGAAGGTTTTAGCTCTTTTACAGAGAATGTTTTACACTTAATAAAAACGATTTATTTACTAATACTCCATGCCTCACGGAGCTGAGATTTCAGTGCCCCGATCTCTCCATAGACTACAATGGGACAAAGTAGCTCGCGCTCTGATTGGCCGGAATAGCCAAGCCACCGCTAGTTCAACCAATCAGCTCTTTTCTGCCTTTTTTTACTGTATTTTGAACTGTCCCGCCTTTTCATGTGATTATTCAATACTTCTCTATAGGTTATAATGGTTCACTGTCGCTCCTATTCTGATTGGCCGGGATTTCCAAGCCCCCGCTAGTTCATCCAATCAGCTCTTTTCTGCATTTTTTACTGTATTTTGAACTGTCCCGCCTTTTTATTTGATTGGTCAATACTACTCCATAGGTTATAATGGGTCACTGTCGCTCGTATTCTGATTGTCTGGTTTCTGCCGACCAATGAGAAGAGCTTACAGAATTTGAATTACTGTATTTCCCAGCAATTTCCAATATCCTAATTCCTGATGTTGCGCCGTTTTTGGAAAGTGATTTTATTTATATATATTTTTTTAGAAGGTTTGAGCTCTTTTTTCAGATAATGTTTTACACCTAATAAAAACGATTTTTGGAATCCTACTCCATGCCTCACGGAGCTGAGAGCTGAGATACATTTATTTTGCGATCTTATATATTTTTCCGCTCCTATTACGTTCTCGCTTCACTTCGCCTCCTCCGGCTCATTTAGACCACATTCAACTAGGTCTGCCTGTCGGAGCTGGCGAGCGCTGCAATGCGCCTCACTTTGCCGACCTGCGATCATACATGCCTCGGAGTATTCGAATAAGCCGCGTCCCGCCCCAGAACGCCCACATCCCGCCCATTGCAAGCCCCTTCATGTTAGGCGCATCCGAAAGTGGCGACGGTTGCGCCTAACACCGCATCACTGCGTCCGACAGGGGATTCAGATGGGGCACCAGAAAACTGGTGCAACTCCCGATCATACATGTCGCCCATGGTCTCTGGAGGAATGAAACACTATCTTATGGATGAATCGGGGTTTCATGGATGCCCAGCAAATACTACAGACCAAAAAGCATAGATCCTACTGTAATGTTTGGTGGAAGAGGGATGATGGTATTAGGCAGTTTTTCAGGGCTTGGCCCCTTATTTCAGGTGAAGGGTGTCTTGTGTCTGAGGACATTGAGTCATCCCACTGTTTGTTGATTACTATGTGCATCTGTTTATTATCAGTGCTGGGTTCCTCCAATGGATGTCCTGTGCTGGCTGTGTGTCCTTTGCTGTCTCCTTGTGCGCTTGCACTGGATTTGGTAATATAAAGTGTCAATGGGTGCTACTAATCTTAACTAACACAAATGTCAACGTTCCTATCCCCATTTAAAGGGACCCTACTTTAGTGTTTGCTACTTATGTTCCTTCTCCTATGTATTCTGGGTTTGACCCCAGCTATCTTGAATAATCTCAATGCCTGTCCTGACCATTGCTTGGGCATTAACTTGATTGAACTCCACCTGCCCTGACTCTTTGTTTGACTATGCCTCTTCTGTGCTGCGAACCAGATGTCAGCCATTGCTTTTGGAGACTGTGCTGGAACACAGGGAAGTTCAAACCCCTTAGCAGGGATTGAGAGTGAAGACCTGGTACTCCTTAACACTCCTCTTCCAAAGGCAGCCATATGCTGCTAAGTTGTAAAAAGAGATGATTTTTGGCTTTCAGGGAAAGGTTGGCGGAATTTCTGAAACTGCGTAGTTGGTAAACTGTTGTGAAAGTGTAGCGTGAGTGAACAAATGGCGCCATTGTGAATAAGCGATGATGAAACTGCAGAGCACCATGTTTCACTGATGTGAGAGGTGACTGTCAGCTATGAAGGTACGTGAGGGTGGACCGACATGCTAAAGTAGAGCAGCTCACCACTAAAATGAACCAGGTTCACCAGACGTGTGTCTAAAACAACAATTCATAAAACCCTACAGCATATGGAGCTCTAGAGCACATGGATGTCATTACATCTCTGCTAACAAAGTTGCATAGGCAGAAATAGATTCCATTTTCACGGCACTACTGGATGTGGACCTCTGCTGATTGGTAAAGGGTTGTCTTCTCCCTTGAGTCACATTTTCTGCTTTTATCGAAAGGATGGGCATTGGTGTATCAGAAAACAAAAACTCTAGAAGAACAAAAGCTGTTGGGGCCAGCATTATGGTCTGGGTAATGTTTTTGTGGTATTCTCTGGGCCTACTAATCCATGTGGGAGGCACTGTCAAGCAATTTGGGTATACATCATTGCAGATCAAGTACACCCATACATGCTAATTGTCATTCCTGGGGTGGATGGGCTCTTCAAGCAAAACAATGTCACATGGCTAGAAATATTCATCATTGGTTAGGACAGCAAGACCACGAATCCCAATACTACCCTGACTCCCATAATTCCCACAACTTCAATAATTGAGCATCTGTGGGACCAACTCAATGGTGGTGTTCCCTCTATGGACCCTCCCCCATGCACCCTACAGCAGCTGTGGGATGCAGTCGGCTCCAGATATCTGTGACAACCTACCAGGAGCTTATTGAGTCACTCCCAGCCTGTCTAGCTGTTGTCCATGCTGCACATGGTGTTAACTCTGGATATTAGCTGATGGTCATAATAATGTGACTCAACAGTATAAGAGAGAATCATATTTTATACAGTATTTTGAACGGCATAAAATCCAGCCTTTTTCCTGCAGTTTATGTTATGTGTTATTTTAGGCTTTTGATAAACTTTATGCATATTCAGCTGCTAGATCTATATTCTCTTTTATCTCCATGATTGCTTCTTTGTTTGGTTTTGTTCTGGAGAGACTTGGCCTCGTTTGATGCTGTTACTCTATGCCAAGAAATTGTGTTGAAACATCCTTTTTTAATCCTGAAATACCATGTAAGCATTATGTTATTTTTTGCCTAACATAATATGGTGTAAAAGAAAAACTAGTTGAAAACAGCTGTGTACAGTCCATTTTACACCTTGCAGTAAAGAGTTACATTGGCAGAGAGTCAGATCACTGACATAACAAAAACTAAGGGCTGAAAATCATATTACAATAGTACATTCAGTTCTTGTCCAATCATCGGTGACGTAAATGGTATAAAAGGACAGAAATGCAAAATATGTCATTTGGAGCCACAATGCAGAGTGTGACAACTTTTGTATCACTACCTAGTTCCCAACCAGTAAGCCCCCCCCCCTACCCTTCACGACCAGGAACAATTACATTTTATTTAGTTTTGTATTTTTGCACAAAAAACACTTTTAAAATAGAAGTTTTTTTGTGCATCTCCATATTTTATTATGACAGATAAAATTAATATCAGTTGGCGAAGCTGTGCGAGGGCTTGTTTTCTGCAGTGTGACTTTTAGATTTTATAGGGGCCATTCTGGGGTACATACACTGGGCCAGGTGGATGAAACGTGCCGCACTAGTTTTCTGGCGTGTTGAGGACAGATAAATATAATGAGGCACATTTATCAAGACAGTTGCGCTAGAATTCTGGCACAATTTGCTCCAAAAAATTATGTCTTACATCCTTCACACCTCATTTATTATGTGTTTTAGACAGATTCTAGAGACTCCTGCACCTCATCTGTCAATGAAGGCGTGACCTCAGAAAGGGGGCGTGGCTTCACTTGCAAAGGGGTCTTGCTTATTGTGCACCAAAAATCCACCAAAGCCAACTTAAAAATGGCATAGATTTAGACTAGACAGTTCTAACCTGTGCCAGATTCATGAACACTGTGATAAATGTGGCGCATTGTAAGACTGTCTCGTCTAACTTAAAACTGTCTTAAGCTATGTTCACACGGCTTAAAATGGGACATATTTCAGTCCGTAATTATGCGCTGTAGTGCGCAAATTATGGCTGGAATACGTCCCAGTCATTACGGTAATCCACAGTTCTCATAGAGAACTATGGATTACGTCTTCTCTCCCTGGTCGGCGAATACGCCGCTCCCTCCCCCGCTCGCGCCCCGCCCCCTTCCACACGGCATAATTGCGGGCCGTAATTACGCCCCGCAAATAAGCCGTGTGAACATAGCCTTACAGTTAGAGACTGTTTATAAATGTGTTCCAATGTGATTGGCCATGTCCGATACATGTTTAAAAGGTTTGCACCCAAAAGAATGAGTTTGTCCAAAAAGACTGTCACTTTTGTCTGCGCCACTCTACAGGGAGCGTGTCTATGCCAATTCATATGATACAACACAATTATGTAGCTCTCATGCCAAAAAGTGTCACAATTTATTCTGTGTTATTCATGCCATTTTCAAAGTGGCCAGGGTAAGACAAAATTAGCCAGACACTTTTTTAGCATACAGGTAGTTTGTCTTGCAATGTGACCCACTAATGAGGTGCCGTAAGACGCTTTCATAGTTATGGACAAATGATACACTAACCTAACGGAACATACGACTGTCTAGTCTTGGATAATTTCAATACATCTGGCCCACTGTGTGCACAATTAGTAGGCAGGTTATAATTTAGAGAATTACCTTTATAATTGAACAACTACAGTGCTGGCAGAAAGTAAAAGTGAGGTTTTGGCTTTCTTAGGAGAATATCGCATAATGAATAAATGCGCATAATTATAGGGCAGCTGTTAGTGTGCAAAATGTATATTGCACTTTGCAACTACATGAAAACTGAACATTTTTGAATCTCACTTATTATTATCTGTTACAGTGAGAAAAATAAACAAATTAAAACTTACAAAAAGATTTCTAAGGGTATGTTCACACGGTGTATTTGTGTGGCGTACTTTAGGATGTAATTGCACTGCTATGTGGCCGAAGTACACCCTGCAAATACGGTAAAATCATAGCACTCATTGAATGCTATGGTTACCTGACATAATCCCCAGTGCACAGTATACGCCCGTAAAAAAAAGTGTTTTGGCGCACCAATGAAAGTGAAGGTAAATGGGAGCCAGGCCGGAAACCTGTTGAAAGTATGCCCTGGCCAGCATATACTTTACACAGCAGGCATAAAGTAGCGCACACCGGTATGTGATCCCGGCATAACATTTCCCAAAAAAATCAGTGACCAGTGTAGCCACCTTCTTCTAAATAAGTCTTCCATCCATAGAGTCCGTCAGTTTCTTAATCTGTTGGCGACCAACCTTTTCTGCAGCAGAAACCACAGCCTTCCAGACACTGTTCAGAGAGGTGGACTGATTTCCTTCACTGTAAATCTCTTGTTTAAGAAGGGCCCATTAGATCTCAATAGGGTTTAGGTCAGACGAGGAAGGGGCTCATTCCATTATTCCTACATCTTTAAGGCCTTTGCAGGCTAGCCATGCAGTTGAGTCCTTCAGTGCATATGATGGAGCACTGTCTTGCATTGCTGTATCTCCTAAGCTCATAGTCCATAGGCTTCTGGCCTTGGAGAAGGTATAAACAACATTCCGGCATAGGCGGCGCCATGACATCACGCCACTCATGCGGGAAACTAGCTCCCGGAGGAAGATCCTTGGTGGGGAGCGCGGAAAAGGGAGTAGCCTTTTTTTTTATTCTAAATCAGAGGGGCCTACAGGGGGCTGACAATACAGGGGACCAACAATACAGAGGGCTATATCTACAGGGGGCTGTCAATACAGGGGCCAACAATATAGGGGGCTATATCTTTAGGGGGCTGACAATACAGGGGGCTATATCTACATAGGCCTTTATACCTACCTACAGGGGGCCGTATACCCCGGGGGTTGTTTATATTCCTACAGGGGGCATTTATACCTTACTATATGCAGGGGGCTGTATATCTACTTAAAGGGGGCATATATCCCTATCTACCTACAGGGGGCTGTATACTTACTTACAGTGGGCCTATATACCTATCTACTGGGATCTATAAACATACCTATTTAATGGTGGGCAACATAACTACCTACTTACTTAATTGGAGACACTCATACCAGAGGTAGGAATTGGTAGGGAAGTACTGATAAAGAGGGGAGTCTAAGATATTTGTGCATTAAATTCTACAGGGACGAGTTATGGATGGGAGAACTCATCATGGCGTTCTAGGCCGGTTGGAGAAGAGAAGGGAAAAAGAACGACTTGGAGAATAACTCCTCAGAGAAGATGTCCCTGATGTCAGGGGTTATTTTGCTTTGTGCTTTGTGATCAGTTCTGTAATCACTGTCATGTGGTGGTATCCTCAACTGGGTCTGACCGTAATGTGGTCTCTAAATGGCGGAATTGTAGGTTATAAGTTTGTTATCAATGAAGTATATATTTGTTCCTGTGAGTTGCTATGTTGGTTGGGGGGCCCAGTGCACATATCTGTCCAGGGGCCCAAAACGCTGTTAAGACGGCCCTGGACGCAGCCGGCAGCATAAATGTAGGTGGGGACAGAACGGGGTCTGTAGGCGGAGCTGGAATCGGGTTATGCCCCACATGACCCGACGCGCCGGCCCCACCCCCTCACGGATTGCGCATCGTGGAAGGGTGGGGCGGTGTATTTAGACCTCACCCTGTGCGGCACGGGAACAGAAGCGCCGGTGGAGAAACAGGAGAGGATCCTGCTGCGCTCTGTTCCCACTGTCTGGACTCTGCGCGATGTCAGTTAAGCCTGGGAGGAATATGGCCTGGGTGGATGAGCTGCTAGAACAGCTGAGACAGGCAGTGGGTGACCGCGGGCCTGCTTGGCTCGAATCTCAGGTGCGGGTGGTCCTTGGAGAGGGTAGTGGGCAGGCTGTGGCAGATGGTTCTCCTTCTTCCCCTCCTCCCCCAGGCACAGGGCGCAACCTCCTTGTCGCCTTAGTCCAGATATTACGTTGCCTACGGTGGTCTGGGTGCCTTCGTTGTTTCTATCGTCGGTGGACGGGTCGGCCTTAGTTGTGGGAGGGGCTACTGCGGCGCAGGGGTGAGGCTCTAGCATTACGATGTCGGTTCAAACTGAGAAGGCTCATGGGGATTCGGTTCGTCTGGATGATAGGGCAAAAGGGGAGGTGTATGTATGCTTTGAGGGTCCTTTGGGGGCCCATTTAAAGAAAGAGGTGAAAGAAAAAATTTGGCAGGATGAATACGTGGAGATATTTTCCCTGCTTCTCCTTGAGAAATTTAATTTGGACAAGGGAAAAAGGTCCGAAAGTAAAAAGGAGGAGGAGGAGAAGCGGCGGTGGTGCTTGATTCCCTATACGTTCGCAAATTGGTTGCAGGCTTTCGCTATCCTGGCGAGAGTTATAGGCGAGAAGGTGCTGGAGAATTGCTCTGCTCTTTTCTGTTATTTGGATTCCATTGGTGAAGCGCACAGGGTGTATGGCGGGCAGGCGTGGTTAAGGTACGATGAGCAATTCCGCCAAAGGAAGGCGGTTCGCCCGTCTATTCGGTGGGACCAGAAGCACATCGGCCTCTGGCTGTGTGTTATGGCTCCTACACGGTATGGCCAGTCCTTTCATGGTAGGGCCGGTGGTACCGGCCAGCAAGGTGGGGGGAGCTTGTCAAGTTCGGGAGGGGGAAGTAAGATTGGGGTCTGCTGGCATTTCAATGAGGGCAAGTGCCGGTTTGGGAGCAATTTCCGGTTTGTGGCGCAGGATCTCACATAGCCTGTTTTCGGAAAGGAAAGGGCAATGGTGCCAATCCATAGTGGGGTGAAGCCGGGGCAGGTAGCCGTGCTGGAGGAGTATCTAAATAGATTTCCTGACCAAGGAGCAGCACAGTTGTTGAGGGACGGTCTTACTTGTGATTTTCAGATTCCTGCTCTGGCGCATGAGGTACCCTTTACCGCAAAAAATTTACGTTCAGAGTTGCTTCATCCGGCGGTTTAAATTTTGCATGCCGCATTATCCCGATGGGCAGGGTGCTTTGTCGCAGGCTGGCGGCTGCTATGTTGGGGGTTCGAGCATCTCACCATTTCGTATGATTTTCGGCAGAGTTGAAAGAGGATCTGAGGGTCTGGGAGTCCTTTCTGCCTAAATATAATGGGCGGTCTCTGATTTTGGAGAACTTGGTATTCAATGGGACAGTGGATATCTATACGGATGCGGCAGGGGGGGTTGGTTTTGGGGCGTACTGCGCTGGGAAATGGTGTGTCAGGAATTGGCCTGAAGATTGGGGGAACGAAGGTTGGTTAGGAATTTGGCGCTCCCAGAGTTGTTTCCCATTGTTGTTGCTGTGGATTTATGGGGGGAGCAAATTAGGAATCGGAAGGTGTGTTTTCATTGCGACAACCTCGGCATGGTTCAGGCCATTAATTCACAATCGGCTTTGTCTCCACCGGTGGCTTGTTTATTGAGGAGACTGGTGTTGAGGTGCTTGGAATTGAATGCTTGGGTAGTGGTGGTGCATGTCCCAGGGATTTAGAATGACATTGCGGATGCCTTGTCTCGTTTACAGTGGAATCATTTTCGGGACTTGACTCCAGACATGGCGGACAGAGGACTGGAAGGCCCTCTGGATCTGTGGAACGTGGTTTGTCCGGCGCAGACATTTTGTTTCGGGCATCCCTAGTGGCCAGTACCAGGAGGGCTTACAAAGCCTCTTGGGAATTATGGGAGACCTGGTTGAGGGGTCTCGGTGCTGTGGGTGGCCGGGAGGTGCACGTGGCGGCGTTGTTTTGTTTTTTGGCCCATGCCAAGCGTTGGTCGGTCTCGAGGGTCTCGCGTTTTGTATCTGGCATTAGGTTTTAGATGGCGGGATTTGCGTGACGTTACCAAGGACTTTCTCATAAAGCAGGAATTGAGGGAGTAACATAGGGGGAAGTCGTCAGATGGTTGACCTCCGAGTCGATTGGGGGTTTGCTTCGATCGGTGTGTTCCACGGAGTTGCCTTTTCGCTGACCATTTTTGGGGCTTTGCATATTGGCGAGTTGGTATGCCGGTCCAGGAGGGTTGTTGGCGGCCTGTGGGATGAGGATGTGCGGGCACTTGATGGGGGTCTGGAGTTTCGGGTCAGGAAATCGAAGACTGACCAGGCAGGAAGGGGCCAGTCATATGTCCCCTTAATTGTTATCTGGCATACAAGGGGGGGGGCCCTGTGGATCGGGAGTGCCTTTGCTCTGACATTTGGATGGTGCTTTTCTGTCACGGTTCCAGTTTACGGTGGTTCTTCGGCGCTGTCTAGGTGAGTTGAGTTTGGATCCAGCGGAATTTGCCCCGCATTCCTTTCGGATTGGGTGATGGAGGCCGCTAGCTTGGGATTGGGAGCAGAGTCGGTCAGAAGGATAGTTAGATGGGAATCTGACAGGTTCTGTCTTTACATTCGCCCACACTTGGTTTGTTTTGATTTCCTCCTTACCACCCTCGTTGTTATTTTATGTTTTTCTTCTTGTAGCTCACGGCAGGTGCATTGGGGAGCCGAACGAGCTGCGTTGAGGTTGAGCGGTCTACAATTGGGAGTGCCTTGCCACGTAGCGGTGATCCAGTGGCTAGGTATATGAGGGTTGGTGTGGAGGAACGTTCTGCCGGAGTTTCACCGATTCACCAGCTGGTATCGCCCTCTGGATATTGTTGTGCTTCATCCGGGAGTTAACGATTTGGTGTCCATCCCTCTTCGGGAATTGATTCAGGATATACATTTCGATCTCTTGAGGCTGTGGTGGTTTTATCCATATTTGATCATAGTTTGGTCTGCTATCGTCCACTGGAGATGTTGGTGCAATGCGCATTCAGTGGGGGGCGTCAACAGAGCTCGCATAACCCTTAATCGGGTGATCACAGCCTTCGTTGTGTGCAATGTGGGCCTTTTTGTTCGTCATTGGGATCTGGAGCCCGGGGAAGGAGATTTTTGGAGGGATGACGTTGTGTACTTGAATGCGGTGTGTTTGGACCTATGGTACCTTGGTATTTTGGAGGGAGTGGAGAGGGCTTTGGGGCTGTGGGGTGCGTTGCATGCTTGAGGGGTCATTCATGCTCGTGGTGGCGGGTTGGGATCCTTGGAGTTTGTGGAAATCGGTGGGGGAGGCAGATCTAATTTGGTCTCCCCTAGTTTGTTGGCCCTTTGAGGAATGGTCTGGCGAAGGTGGGGCTCTACAGGGCGGTGTCCTTTGGAGCTGGTGGAGAGTTGTTAGTCACCTGAGGTGGCTTTTGGTGCCCTTGAGTCAGGGGTGATGGCTGAGGGCAATGTAAGGAGATTGGAACAACGGGCTTTCGCCATACCTATGTTAGCTCCAAGGACCTCAGCCCCATGGTTCTAGATAATGTTCTGAGTATTTGGAATGTTTGATGGGCGGGAGATATGAATGGGTTTTGGATGCATACCTATGTTTTTAGATTAGTTTTTAATATATTTTGTAAAAAACGGCTGCTGTTTCCATTCATCCCAACCCTTGCCTCTGTGTCCTTATATGGGTTCGGTTAAGTAAGTTCTCATTGGGGTACTGGGTTGGGGAAGAAAGAGCGGGTGGGGAAGGTAGGCACTGCACAGGGGCGAAAAATTCTGCCCCGTCACCCTTTTCCCTCATCATTCTCAGGCATGTACACCTCATGTCCTTGTATCTCTACTCCACTTCACTTGCTGGTTTCCTGCAGCAGGGTGTGCTGTAATACAGTTCATCAATCAGTTTGTAAAATGATAAAAAAAAATTCTTTCCTCACCAAAATTATATGTGTAATACTTGTACAAATATATAATGGGGTTTTTTATATTTCTATGAAATGTGCTGTACACCCCCCCACAGCGGGTTTACAACCGCTTTCCTTCAAAAGAAACTTTTGATTGCTGTGGAAAATGAGGCATCACCCAGCTTTCTTGTACACGGGAAATAGCATCCAAAAAAGGGTTTGGGTGAAAATCACATCCCCACAGCAATCATTTTTTTGATCAGGGGAAAAGCTGTGGCCCATCCTCCCTTCCCCCCAGTGAATGACGGGGCCCAAATTCCCCCAAGATGTTTCCCTTTTGGAACCACTACTATTGGGAGAGGGGGAAAGACAGATTTTTTTTTTTTTTAACTCCGCTGGATAATCTAAAAGGTCCAAATTTAAGAGTTGGGCGAACTTCTCAAAAAATTTCCCAAAATTTGGGTGATTTTACCAAATTTTTCAGAAAAAATTTGTTTCGGTCCAAATTTTAAAACCTTTGGGGACGAATCGATTAAAAAATACTTTTTTCCCGGCTGCACGACCCCTGTACGTCCCTGAAAAGAACGTTGTGCCATGTTTTAAATATGCAGCCCGGAGCTTGGTTTGGTCTTCAAAAAATGTTGTGTTTTAGTAGGGACACCATATACTGCCGCCCTTTTAGAAACCCCTTCACTATAAAATTTCCGGGGCCCTTAAGAGGAAAAAACTGACCAAAAAATGAAGCGGCAAAAGCAGCCTGAAAAATTCAGGGCAGCGACAGCTGGAAAAAAAAAGTTTTGGGGGCTCAGGGGGCAACATCAGTGACAGAGTGTGGAGGTGACGGGGGGCAGCCACAGCGCATGAGGTCAGAAAAATGGCACAAAAAAAATTCGAAGGTGAAAAAAACCCGGGATTTGGGCCACAAGTGGCACAATGACAAATGTGGAGGTCCCCGGCAGAAACCAAAAGCAGAAAAGCATGAGGTCAGACAGTGGCACAATACATTCGGGGGGGGGGCAAAAACAGGATTTAAGGAAACAGAGTGGCAAAAATGCCCACAGTGTGGAGGTCACGGCGCAGCCACCAGCAGCGCATGAGGCAGACAGTGGCACAATTTTTTTTTCGGGAGGTGGAAAAAACAGGAGAAAGGTCACAGAGGGGGCCACAATGTTTACAGTGTTTAGGTCAGGACAGCACCCACGCAGTAGCATAAAGGTCGAGATGACCCCCAATGACTTTCCCGGAGGGGGCCCAAAAACAGGAGAAAGGCCACAATTGGCAAAATTGACAGTTTTGTGGAGGGTGAGGGCGGGGAGCAACAGAAAGAGGTCAGAGATGGGCCCAATGACCAGTGGGGGAATTCAGGGAAAGCAGCATCAGCAGCAGCAGATTCCCATAAGGGGGCACAATGACAGAGCGTGGGGGGGGGTGGCAAACCAGTCCCGGGAAAAGATGGTGGTAGGAAAGATGGAGAAACTGTCGTAATGTGTGGAATCGGGCCCTGGTGGGGCCCCAAAAATAGTGGCTGAGGCGGGTTTGTTTAAAACCGGGGATTTCATTTCTCAAATTTGGGGAGGTGTCATGGTGATATAATCTGCCCGCCTAAGGTTTTGGGGTGGGGGAAAAATCCTGGCCGATCCACGCCAATTCTCTTGACAAAGGCAGTCTTTCCCAAACTTTTTCCCGGGGACAAGGGGGTTTCCCCGGGGGGAACGAGGGCCCCATCCGCCGCACTGAACACCCGCCCCCGGGATGCACACTACGGGCCGGGTCAAAAACAGTTTTTGCACGCAAACCGAAGTTGCGGCCACAATCCCATTTTGGGCCCAGTAGCCCCGGGGGCTTCTGGGGGGGAAAGATTTGCTGTCCAAGTGGGCCCAACACCCTTTTGGGTTCGGGAAAACTGCTCCAGGCCGCTGCTGTTTTTGGCACTCCCTCCCTCTACCCGGGTAAAGGGAAAACTGCCATCAGTGCTCCAGATTTGGGTTGCTGTGATGGACTGGAAACGGGCTCCTACCCCACCCCTTTCCCCCCCACACCCCGTGGCATTAGTACTTGAGCACTGAAGCCCCCCCCAGTCAAACCTTTCAGGGAGGGACGATCCCGCACAAAAGGCAGGGGCCAAAACGGGACTAGGGGAGGATTTCCCTTTGGGATTTGATTTTTGTCCTTCCTCTCAGCAGCGGGGAAAAAAGGGCCCCCCTTTTTGGCCCGGTTAGCGGGGTCCAATAGGGTGGAGACCCAAAAATTTGCCTGAGGGGCCCCGCCCCATCTCCCCTGTGTACCCCAAAGGGGGCCCTTGCGGGTCATCTCCCTTTGTATTCCTACTCCACCCACCCCTCCAGCTGTCCTGAAACCTCCTCTCTTTTTCACCTGGGTAGAAAACCCAACAAATTTTTAAACCAGAAAGGGCTTCTGCTCCAATGTCCTCCTCCTCCTCCCCCAAATTTCACCCCCACCGGACTCATGTGGCCGCGAAGGGAGTCGCCAGTTTCCAGTCCCCGGGCCCAGACAAAATTTTTTTCCACCCATCTTTTCCCAGGACATGAAGCATGGAATGACGTTTTTCACCCCATAGTCCGGCGACTGAAAAAAATAACTTTGCCTCCTCGAATGGCCTCAGAAAATGGGTGTTTACCCCTGAGCTCCCAACTGGGCTAAACATAAAATTTTAAACCCCAAGGGGAGTACTCCTGTCCGCCGGGATCATCAAAAAAGGGTTAATGGCCTTTCTCTTTCATACATCGGCCCCAACATGTCCGGGTGGAATTCCAACGGGTGGAAACATCGCTTTTCAGGGTGGTTGGGGGGAGGCCCCTTTTGCCCCTGCAACTCGAGGAGGGGGTTCCGGGGGTTTGTAAAGGGAAAGGGAAGTCATGCCCCAGTTTCCTGGGGGCCCTTTTCCCGAATCCTTCTGAAGATCGGTGGGAAGGGGCTTTAGGAACCTTTTTACAAAACCCGATTTAACACGTGCGCCAAAGGGGGGCATGGGGCCCATTCCCCCCCTCGGTGCAAACGCGGAAAACCCCTGTTCCCTCCCATTGTCCGTCACCTTTGGGTTTCCCATTTGGGAGTTGGCGCGGAGAAAGGCCCCAAAATCCCTTTTTTTTTTCTTGTGCATGAAAGCGAACTTCGTTTGCCGAGGGAAAGGGCCCGGTGTAGAACTACGTGGGCAAAAGCGTGCCCCACACATGTGGTTTGGGTGGAGCAGTACTTGTGGGGGCTGAGTGATGGTGGGGGTGGAAGGGGGGGACATTGGCGCAGGAGCCGCAGTTTTTAAAAAACGGGGGGAGAAAGCGGCCTCCTGTCCAAGTTTTTGGGGGTCCTTGGGGGGAAGCCAAAAATTCCCCCCAGTGGGCCCTAAAGGGGGAAAAGTATGGCCCTGAACCCTTAAATTACAGGGTCCCCCGACGTCCACGCGCCGGGGCACCTTGGAACAAACCCATAAGCTCAAGGGGCTTTCCCCCCCCCTTTTTTCACTTAATTTTTGAAGTGCTGGGGACCCGCCTTTTTGGGGAAAAAAAAATGGGCAGCTTGGCCCTGTCCGCTACTTTTTTGGACCTTTGGGAACGGGGTTTTTTTTTACCCCTGGCCCTTGGGGCCCCGACCTCCCCACTGCTGCTAAACCCCGCTGATTACGGCCACACAAACCCCCTTTCTGGGGTGACGCTGCCTGTGCACAAGCGACGCCATCTTTTCCTGACCCATGATGAAAAACCTTTTCTTCACCCGGGTCCCAAATGCGGTCGGGTACATCATCATCCCCCCAAATTTTTTTTTCAAACGTCATGCTGTCCTCAAACACCGGCTTGGGAGCAGAGGCTGGGCCCCTCACAACATGACCTCCCATTCCCCTCTCCACACTATACTTTGCTGCCTAAATGCAAGAGGGAGGGGATATTGGCCCCTTTTTTCGGCCCGCCAAATAACTGCTGACTGCCCCCCCTCAAATTGTTCATCCCCCGCTATATATGGTGCTGAACCCCCGACCACATAGTAGAAACTCGGGTGAGGGAAAACCCGGGTGGGGGCAGAGGGGGGTTTAGGACAGGTGAGGGCCCCCCCTGAAACCCCCCCCCTCCCGGGGCCCTGCCAAAATAAGGGGGTTTTTCTGACGTTTCCCCCCCGACTCCTTTTTCTGGGGTTTTCAGATGTCATCTGGGGGGAATGGAGACCAGTCAACCAAACAAGGGAAAAATTGGGGTTTCTGAACAACACACGGCCCCTAGATGAAAAGCCCCCCTTTGTGGCCTCACCGAGTGACCCCCCTGCGACGTCCCCTTTTCTGTGCGCGACCTGGGCCGCTCCAGGATGTTTTTGCCACTGCCACTCGCAGGGGAAGAGCCTGCCACCCTTTTTTCTGAAAACTGTTTTTTTCTAAAATGTACAGACCCTGTTTGATGAAGAAAACTGTATATGATAAATTTCATACCCCGTATTTTTACTCCAAAAAAACCCCCTAAAAGCTTGGGGAACCCCTTTGGTTTTACATTGCGCTCCCCAAGGGCAGGAAAAAAATTGGGCTTATATGGTTTCCGAAAAAAACACTGTGTATTTTACTGAATAAAAAAGCACAAACAGGCTTTAAAAACCCTTTGGATATGAATTATGCACAGGGAAAATTTCTTCCCTTTTGGGATTTTAAAAACAAAGTTTTTTTTTAATGGGAAAAACAACTGCGAAAAATACTTGTTTAAACCCTTTGGATGAAAAAATTCGCACCGGAAATGTGCTGCCCCCCAATTTCCAGCCTTTTTCAGCGTGTTTTTAAAAAGAAAGTGTATTTTTCGGAACACAACAAAAAAAAACTTTTTTTTTTAATTAACCTTCCCGGGTTTTTAATTTCTACAGGAAAATTTCTTTTTTTGGGGGGTGAAAAAAAAATGTTTTTTTTAGTCACCACAAAAACAGAACAACACTTAATTAAAACCCCGGGGTCTAAATTGCGCAAAAGAATTGAGCAGCCAAAAAAATTTAAATGGTATTTGGATTGTAAAAAACGCTGTATCTTTAAATGAATACAACAGGGAAAAAGGGTTAATAACCCCCGGATATTTAATGTGCTGAAGAAAAAAACAAAATTGCATTAAAAATTTTTTTTAAAAAAATTTCCCCCGCTGCATTGGAAAGCACACTAGACTTCATTCCAATACCCCACAAAATCAAATTAAACTTAAAAAAAGCAGTCTTGAACAAAGCTTTGACACCCCCCAAAAAAAACCGTTAATTTAAAAATGAGTTTTTTTAGTATGAGAAAATCATAAGGAGGGTCGCGGAAGCAGGACAGCTTCCCCACACAGACAGTGAGAGGGGGTGTGAGGACAAGCATGGCGCCCCACTTTTTTAAAAGTGCGGTGACTCACAGAATCCCGGGCGGTCTCTGGGTGGCTTCATCTCGGGACAAAGTCAGTAGGCTATCCTTTCTTCCTCCCCGACTTCTTTGCCCCATGTAACGCCCATGTGCCTTTGCAGCCATTTTAAAAAATCAAAAGCAACTTCGTTTTACCCGCAGTACCCCAAAATTTTCGACCCTTTTGGGTTTAAAATCGAAGTTTTTCCCGAAAAATTTTAAAACGAATTTTACTTCGTTGAATCAATTCGCCCATTCTATTCCCCAATGCACATTTGGGAAATTTTTTAAAAAAGACCTCTCCTTCTATCAGAAAGGGAAAAAAGGGCACAAAAAGGGGGACACCAAAACCCCTAGCAGCTGCAGTGATGAGTCACTAAAGTTTAAAAAGTTAAAAACAAATTTTACAGTGCACAACCCCCCCAGGCTCTGTAAGGCTTTTTAATATTTCCTTATAAAAGTAATTTAAAATAATTTCCCTCTCCCCTCTACCACTCCTGCTGCTGAGAAATGGGAAAAGGGGAGAATGACATCATATACAGCCAGATCTTTCTCTGCTAGGTCAAAATCCCCTACAGGGGAGTGGTTTTTGGCTGAACCCGGCTTTTAAAAAACAACCACTGGGGTGTGAAAAAAAACGTCCATTTAGGCGAAGCAAAGCAATGACCAAAAGGAAAGTCCCCAGGGATCGGGAAATAGGGGAGTAAAGGGGTTTTCTGCCCCCATTTTTGGGAAAACAGAACAGGGAAAAAAAAAATTTTTTTTTTAGTTTCAATTCAAAGTTCAAAATAAAATTGTTGTAAGCTCCCATAAAAATAAAAAGGAAAAATAGAGAACCCCCTTTAATGATAATAATAATAGTAGTAAAAACAACAAAAAAAACTAAAAAATAAATTTTTTGTTTAAAATATTTTTTTTAAAATTTTTTTTCCCCGGGGTTTTTCGATTTTTTAAAATCCCACAGGAACTTGGTATGTTCACACATCGTATTACTGGCCAGCGTGTACTTTTGAAGTGCTCCCACTGACATTCAAACTATATGAGGGCAATGAATTACCATATTTCTGGGGCATACTTCAGATGTATTGCAGAGCAAGTATGTGCCAAAATATGCCTTGCAAACACACCGTGTGAACATATCCATAAACATGCAATCCTTTGATCGCTTATGTAATGTACTGCATTATTTATGTAGTGCATTACATTATGCCTGCCAGTGTAAAACTGACAGGCATCCTATTGGGCCCATCCTCTGACACAGTCTAAGGCTTTGTTCACACGGCGTAATTGCGGTGCTTACAGTACGGTCGCAATTACGTCGGGTGATTTGGGAGTCGCGCTGATCAGTGTGTACTCCCGCAGCGCGGAGGGGCAAGCAACCCGCTGGCCCCATTGACATGCATTACTCATGGTGCATATTCGCCGCAAGTAATTGACATGTCACTTATCTCCCAGCACGTACAATGTGATCGTATTGTACGAACGGGGAAAGGAGGCGTAATCCATAGTTCTCTATGAGAACTATGGGTTACCGTAATTTCGACGCGCATCTCGCTCGTTTTAGAGCGAAAATACGACGCGAAATGCGCGCCGAAATTTGCCCGTGTGAACATAGCCTAAGGGGCCGATCACACGGCTTATTTCGCCGCTGATTGGAGCCGTACTGCGCGCCGGATTTGCGCTGCAGTACGGGTCCAATCCGTCGCAGTAATTACAGTAATCCACAGTTCTCATAGAGAACAGTGGATTCCGTCGCTCCTACCCGCTCGGCGAATCCGCGGGGCGGGGGAGAAAGTCACCTGCACATATACCAGGCGCAATACGCGCCGTGGATAATGCAAGTCTATGGGGCGGCGGGGGGCCCCCCCCGCCCCGCCCCCCCCCTTTTTCAAACCGAATTGCGAGGGCCAAACCGGGTCGCAATTTTCGGCTTGAAAAAAGCTGTGTGAACATGG